>JAQBSW010001339.1:0-137945 GCA_029291075.1 Eudiplozoon nipponicum | reverse complement strand
TATATATATATATATATATATATAGAGAGAGAGTATATATATATATATATAGAGAGAGAGAGAGAGAGAGAACCTGCTACTATGAGCAATTTTAATGTGATAACAGAAATGAGGCAAACTAAACCACCTACAACACCATTTTGGCCAAGTTAGCATTAGGGCAAGGCGGCACCAGCAATAAAGCTTCCTTGTGGATTTCACTGTATCACGTCATAAACAAACCAAACCTCGCAGCTAACTTTGCCCTATTAAGAAAAGAAAGTTACGAAGATGATTCTACTAGACATCTGCAACAAGATGGCCACTGAGCCCGATTCGATGCCATATCGTTAAGGGTTTCTAACCAAGAACTATAATGCGCACGAGGACCCCATCCTGGCAAACGAGTGGGTCCTATACTACCCAATTTGGATGTAAGTTACTCCAATAGTTTCTGCCATGTCGAAATCTGCCAACCTTGTTTATTCCACCAAATTGGTGCTGGATGAGAGAACAGAGTTCTACTGGGCAATCTAAACGAAGGCATACGCAAAACGTGACCGAGCCAACGAAGTTGATGGAGCCTTATTTGTTTTTCTAACGACGAGCACTATTCAAGGTGGCCTGGGCAGCATCCTGATTGTCGAATAATAGTACGATATCATCCGCATAGTCAAGATCGACTAGTTTATCGTCCGGGAGAACTTCAACTACAGCATCCTGAATGTGTGGGAGAGTGCTGTTCATAAGAGCATCGATTACAAAATTAAACAAAAATGGGGAAAGTAGACAACCTTGATGAACACCACTGCTGGTTGTAAAGTTATGCGCTAATTCGTTGTAGACCTAGTCGCGACCAGAAATATTTGTGTGGAGAGCTCATATAATATTAACAAATTTTGAGGGCACACAGCTTTTCGACAAGATATAGAATAAAACATTGCGATGCACCGAATCAAATGCACCCTGGAAGTCTAGAAAGACGGCTATTGTGGGGCGGTGATAAAAATGTCTCTGTTCGAGCACATGCCTTAACGTAAAATATTATCTATACAACCTATTCCTGCGCGGAATACGGCCTGTTCTTCTCTTATATGTGATTCACGTGAAGTGCTAAGACGACGTATGATATTCGAAGCCAATAACCTTTGATACGACCGGAGTCAAACTTATACCACGATGATTATCGCACGAATTACGATTGCCTTTTTTGAAGATAGGAATGATGTTCGACTCATTTCAGTCAAGTGGTACCGTTTCCTCATTCAATATAGTATGAATAAGTTTTGTCAACGTTCCTGAAATTATATCGCCATCATCCTTAAACAATCCTGGAAACAAATCGTCGGGGCCTGAGATTTCGTGGCGTGTAAGAGAGGATTGCATTGCGTGCTTCCAACTCGGATGGTTCTTCGGAACTAACATTCCACACTGTTGATGATTACATGCTTTTGGGAATCGGAGCTGACACGGGTGGCCAAGAAAATTGATCTCTAAAGTGTTCAGCCCACCTATCAAGACGATTTATTTTATCGGTTATTAAATCGTTGTTACTATCATTTATAGTTTCACTAACTTTTAATTTTCTTGGACCTGTTACGCGGATAAGTTAGAAAAAACAGCGACTATTAACTGATGCGAAAACTACTTCCGTTTATTCAGCCTTTCTGGTCCAAACGTTTTCGAGATCAATGTTTAGACTGTGCTTAAGTTGGCGTCTTATATTGCGGCGGGTATTATTATGAGTCGAGCTAGGTGGAATTTGGTGCCTTATTTCGATTTTACAGAGAGCCTGTGATTATTTCTACGAGGGCCTGCAATGCCACATACAGTAGTACCTGCATTGTGCATAGTGGAATTTATCTTGGACCAAAGTATATTCGGATTTTGGCCATCCAGACCAGTTAGATTAGCCTTTAGAATATTTTCATAATTTTGTCGAAAGGATGGTTGTTCTAGTTTGCCTACATCAATTTAGGGTTTATTCTTAATTTTTTTTCCCGGAAAATTTTAGTGCAAATCTACAACGGATAAGTGCATGGTCCGAATCGACATAAGTGTTCCAAAAAGAGCGACAATCCTGGATGCCACCACGCCATCTACAATTAATTGCTACATGATCTATTTGAGTCCACCGTTGCCCGGGTGCTGGAGGACACCATGTAGCACAACGTCTAACACTACGTCTGAAATTTGTACTACTTAAATATAGTCTATGTTCAGCGCAGCTATCCAAAAGCCGTTCACCATTATCATTGCGAGTCGAGCTTAGAGTGTATCTTCCACCTAAATGAAATTCTGTGTTGCTTAAGCGACCAACTTGAGCATTCATGTCACCCATAACCAGGACTATATCCGAACTTCGTGCTTTACTTAGTAAGGAGCTTAATTCGGAGTAAAAAGCGTCCTTGCTTTCTTCTGTGCTGCAATCGGTAGAGCATATGCAGATACAACGAAGAGGCAACGATGATAACAGTTTTTTGCTTTGATTTTAGTAAATGTATTTAAACTTGCTGCACAAAATCGACTAATTAAAGGGATCCATTCAATTGAGCAAGTTTCATCTCGCACGTTAAGGGCAATACCAACGCCCCATTTAACGGCCTGAAAGAACTCTGTGGAACCAGATATTCGAAGCCAATAACGCGTAGATAGGGATGGTGCAACTAGTTCTGTAATGCACGCAGGATCCTGTATTCTGGTTTCAGATACGCAACATAAGTCGATTTCTAATTCATCCAACGTACGAGAAAGAGATTCTTGCTGTCCAAGTTGTTTTAATGTTCGCATAATTAAATGAGCTTACGTTAAAACCTAACTTAGGTTTAATGAATGATCGTCTACTAGAACCATTTTTGATATTTGACAACCTGGTATTGGGCTCTGTGTTATGATCTAAATCAACCATATTTATAGTATCTAGAAGAGTGTTAATGTTAGATTGAGAAGAGGAAGGGGAAGGAAAGGAGGCAGCATCGGAGATAGAGTTGCCTGCAGTTGCCCGTTTTCGCTTATCCACCCTGCACGGCTCAGCAGATAAGGCGATCCTTTTTATACTGCGCGACGGCCGATGCAGTATGTAATTATTGTAAGTTGTACTTTTCATGGTTATATGTGGACTGTAAAAGAACACTAGGTCACCCATTCATCGGACACTGATTCACACTCGCCTACCATCAGTCATAACCTTGCTCAATGGAAACCAGTGAACCATGCACGAGACAAGCTTCAATCTTGTCGACCTCATTCTAGTCAATGCTACCCTACAGACGTTCAATATCCACGACTTATGCTACCGATCCGCCATCACTTTCGAACTCAAACTCGAATTCGTCTGTCCGATATCAGCCTACCCCGCATTTATGCTCGGACCCTTCATGGATTGTACTCCAGTCGATCCTATCTGGTAAAATGGAATTTCTCTTTTTCACCAGATCGAACTATCACGAAGTTGATGAAAGCACTTCTGTTTCTCAACTCCTCCCTCCTCTGTGGTTAAATACTTTGCAAGTCCCAATTTCATTCATCTCCACATATCCTACCTTTGATTTGTTATTTCAATGGTTTCGACTGTTGGTATTTGTTGCCAAATAAATATATTATTATTATTATTATTATCATACTTTACTTTACTTTACTTTACTGCGGCTGACTCCTTTTGGAGGATAAGCCGGCTCCACATTTCATGGAGTTTCTTGGGAATTTGGTACAAGTGGTGTCCCCTCATGTCGGAGAATAACTAAAATCTGTGTTAATTAAAAGCCTTTTATCCAATTTCGGGTAGCGCCTGATTTGTCTCTTTATTTCTACTGTAGACGTAGTAAAATCAGGACCACTTAAACGAGTTACTTGAATAAGTATAAAGAAGGCGATTGGCGGCGCTACCTCATTTGCACTGGAGTAAAACATACGATTCATGCGCTTGTCCTCGTGAGCGCTTAAGTAGAAGGAAGAGTTTATCTTCGGGCTCTGGACTTTGACGAATTTTTCCCTCAGCTTTTATAAGAATTAGAGCTACAAATATAAACAGGCGTGTTAACCACATGGATTATTTCCAAGAGACAAGAATTGCCTTGAGATCTCACTAAAGTGCCTCATTCGAGATTAGTTCAAGAAAAATTTTGATTTTTCCCACCCTTTTCTGTGAGACCGATACAGGCAGGTATGGTGCTGCTTTTTGCTATTCAGTGTTACACTGTTGACTAAATAGCTATAAACATTCGTCTTCCCATTCTAATTTCAAGCAGCCTAGTTCTTGCAATCATAAGCATGTACGGGGTAACTCTCAATCATTCTAATAGTAAAAGGAATACTTATTCTGAGCATTTTCCGATTTTACGTCTCTTCACGAGCAAAGTTGCCACATCGTTGTATTTCCGGCGCCTTGATTGTTAAACTAGGCTAAAACGGCACTAGAAACGAAGCCTAAAGATGGATGTTTTCTAAAAATAACTGCGAAAACCTCATCATGTTAAATAGTCTTGCGCTAAGACATAAACTGGATTTGATGACTCTATTTTCCAGCATCAGAGGTGCCATATCGCTAAACGGCATAGATACCTTGCCATTGTAGATGAAATGTGTACAAATCATTTCATTCAAGCCGACAAAATTCCGGTTAGAAGGGATTTTCTCCTGTACAGAGCACTTGAACGTTTAACAATAATTGATTGCATGGGTGGTGGTAGCAATGCTTTAAATCAAGTTTTCGAGCTAGGTGTAAACACCAATCGCACTGTATTTAAGCAGTCGTCGAACAACATAACAAAAATACCGCCAGCCACAACACACTGACGCGTTTATACCTCATCATCAGAGTACGACAGCAAACTGAATATCGAGGATCAAACCGTATTGAATATATATGGAAATCAAATTTAGATATGCGGCTCTTACCTCTAGCAGTCTTGCATATATTGAACTTGACTGGAAATGTGGGCTCTACAATTTCTATGCGTCACGAACATTAAATGTTTGCAGCTTTCGCCACATATACATATATAGGAAATATTTAGCTCAGTCATCTCAAATCGTAATCACCCTTATTATCGTCTGGCAAAGTCAAATTAAAGCGTGATTACACGCTACTACAAATTCAATGCGGTTTGATCCTCGAAAGTCAATTTGCCGTCGTACTCTAATGATGATCATGGAAGGTCGAAACGCGTCAGTGCGTTGCGGCTGGTGGTAGTTTTGTTATGTTCGCCGACTGGTTAAATACAATGGGATTGGTGTTTACTTCTAGCTCGCAAACATGATTTAAAGAATTGTTACAACCACCCGTGCAATCAATTATTGTTAAATGTATTGCCAATATATGTATGTGGCGAAAGCTGCTAACAGTTAATGTTCGTGACTGCATAGAAATTGTGCAGCCGACATTTCCAGTCAAGTTTGATCCTCGATAGTCAGTGTGCCGTCGTACTCTGATGATGATCATGGAAGGTCGAAAGGCGTCAGTGCGTTGCGGCTGGCGGTAGTTTTGTTATGTTGATCGACGACTGGTTAAATACAATGCGATTGGTGTTTACTTCAAGCTCGCAAACTTGATTTAAAGCACTAGAACGTTTTCCAGTTTCCCAACTGGTTAACGCAATGTATTTGACCATGGTTTTCCCGCTGTCTGTACCTAATTGAAATTTTGAGCATTGTAGTTTCCTGAAATTTTGTTTGAATACCCGTGAACTGAAAGCGAATACAAATGTGCAGAAAGCCCTCAGAGATTCCTATGTCTGTGTCAGACAATCTGAAACTACGGAAGATTTATGTAAACGATTAACTAAAAATCTGCTTGTCTTTGAAAAATAAAACGTGCGAACTTCTCTGGTAACATTACTAACCATACAAACCTTTAACGTGCAGCGTCCGCTCCCAATTTAAGGAAATATTGCGCTCTGGCTAAACAAGCTACGCAATTAGTCTACTACAAGCGTGTTAAATGATCGTGATTTTCCTTTCGTGATGTTGCTCATGAAACGGAAGTGACATTGAAATAAAAGAAAATTGTAGAATTATGCACTTATTTTCAATTCATTGTCAGTGATCATTCATTCAAGAGAGCAGATATTCCTTTGTGTTCTGATGTACTATACTTTAAAAAGCTCCTCAGTCCGCATCATATTTACAACAGCGTGATATACAATGAAGTAAACCAGCGATTTTGAATGAAGATTGTTTTTGCGAACCTGGATTAATTGAAATTACATGATCTGCATTTGACTAACGCAGCTTTTATTGTTCCAGTAGTTTCTTTTGTTCATCTGTCTGCGTGTTTTTAAATCTACATTCTTGCTGCAGTTAAGTTGACTTCCACTTGTTACTATTTTCGATTTAGATATCAAATCGTTTACTTGAATACTCATTCTTCGATTATATAAATAGTATCTAAGTAATCTAAAAATATTCGGATCAATATTCAATAAATTAATCGCATTCAAAATAGCATCAAAAGATATAGAGTCAAAAGCTTTTGAGATATCTTTGAATACAATTAATGCATCTAACTTTTTCTCATCTAATGTAATTACATGTTTCCACATAGAGAGCATATTAGTAGTTGTCGACCTGTCTTTCGTAAAGCCATGTTGGCATATATCGAAATCAGCCGGCAGCATACGTTCTAAATGATCAAGTATCAATCGTTCTATTATCTTCAAAAACGAAGGGATAATAGAGATTAATCTGTAATCACTGGCACACGTTGGCTTACTTACTTTAGGCAGAGGTTTAGCTACTATTGTTAGTATATCGATTGGTAATATCCCATTCTTTTCATAGCTGACAGACCACAATTGATCCATAAAAAATAAAACACAGAAATGGAACGAATTTATAAAATAAATAAATAAAGCTTTATAAATAATTTTAAAAAAATAAGATCTGAGTGAATATGCATACCTATCCACTGTCATGTTTGATGTCTCATCCTGGCAAATGTTTTGTCAAAATGTCGTTAAAATATTGTAGATTCTTGATTTACACAAACAGTAATTTACAAGCTGACGGATGTCCTGCGCAATATATAAGTCGCACACTCACTAAGGCGGAACAGAACTATACCGTCACAGAAAAGGAATTACTTGCCGTACAATGAGCGCTACGGAAGTTTAGATATTTTGTCATCGGGGGACTCGTGGACGTCTTTACCGAGCACAAAGCGCTAGTGCATTGGAGATCACTATGTATTGAGAAGAAACGAGTACATCGAGCCATTGAAGAACTAGAAGAGTACGATATATCAATTCATCATAGAGCAGGAATCGAGAATGCGGCGGCCGATGCGCTCAGCAGAATTTCCGCTGTGCGGGTTTCGCCGCTTATAAAAGTCTCTGAAGAACAGGGAAGAGATGCTACATGTCAGGAAATAGTCAATCAATTAAAAAACGGCACAGGGTGTCTGCACCATATAAAACGTTGAGTCTACAGAACGGCCTGTTGGTGCGGAAAGAAGGACAAACAGTGCAATGGTTTGTGCCAGAATCTATAAGAACAGAATTAATGGCCTTTTGGCATGAAACGTTGGGACATCCCGGCGCTGGGCGGCTCATTGAGACATTGCAGTCACGATTGTATTGGCCTGGCATGTCCAAAGAAATTCGTAGCTATTGTCAACAGTGCACTACATGTCAACGTTGTAAACCACAAAAACGAGAAAAGTCACTCCGATTGCTTTCAATGCCACTGCACGGAACGAGTTTCTGCATATCGACCTGGTAGGTCCACTGCCGGTAGCTCGCGGTGGCGTGTCCTATGTGTTTTCCATGGTCGATAAGTTTACCCGATGGGTCGAGTTTGTACCACTGAAGAAGATCACAACAGAAAAGATTATAACGTGCTTATTGTTACCGATCAAGGTGCACAGTTTGAGTCGAAAGAATTTAATCAGTGGTGCAAAGACCTTGACATAAAGCATGCCCGCACAGCAACTTATCACCCGCAAACCAATGCGACGGCTGAGCACGCACATAGGACGATGAAAGAGGTACTGCGATGTTGGTGCCACGAGAGCCCGGGAACGTAGAGAGACAAATTACATTTGGTCGAGCGGGCCATGCGCTTTACAGTCTCAACAGCTACAGGATTCGCTCCAACGACCATGGTCTATGGAGGACACATAAGACTGCCAGGTGAACCTGTAATCCAAGGATCCCATGAGCGCTGCAATAGCCACCTTTAGGACAAATAATGAACAAGGGGTCTTATCTAGGGCAGACATTATTTCAACAGAAATTCCTCGCAGAAGCGCCCGTATAAGAATGAAGCAGTCAACCCAATGATAAAAGCAGACTTCGAGCTGAAGTGAACATAAATTAATTAATGTGTGAATTTGTTTTATTAAATCGATGCTCGTTGTGCGAGCAAAATTCTATATATAATTGAGTAAAAATAAAGCATTTTTGGTACATTGAAAATGTCTTCTGATGGGTTGGAAACGTTGATTCAGGCATTGAATTCTAAAATGAATAATTTAACTGCAAAATTAGGCATAATTAATTCTCGTCTGGACGATACGCTAATAATAAACACTGACGACATACGTGTACGTGGACCATCCAACATAGGTGGACATAATATACGGAATCTCATCCGGAAACGTTTCTCTCAAAGTATTTGCTAACAAATCGTGTTGTAACATGCGGCTCCGCGTTACAACCCAACGATTTTCAATTTTGACAAATATAGTGCTCTTTAAGGTCAAATAATCTAACACAGTATTTCTCTTAACTGTGAGTTTAGAAACAATCTCTGTTAGTTTCCAGCAGGTTTAATTGAGATTTCTTGAACTGCAATTTTAATTGTCATTAATAGGGTTTTGTTTAATAAAAAGACACCCGCGCGCAATACGCAGGGAACTTGCGGTGGATTATAGTGCCCTTGTGGATTTATTGTCCTTCTTTGAATTATTCTCAGTTTACACAATTAATTACTGTTCGTATATGGTTATACGTATCAGGACATCAGAATTCAATGGATTATTATAATTAAATAATTTAAAACCTAGCAAACAGTGGAATAATTATTTGTGATGTTTTTTCAAGACTGTTTTTACACGATTTTTATCCTTCAATTATCAGTGACAATATTTACCAAGGACTTTAAACTAAATTGCTAATCAATCTGGATTTATATCATCATATATTATCAATTATTTATATGTATTCATCACGATTCAGACGTTTGTGTTCCTGAAAATTTCTTGTGTATAAGACATTCAATTGTGTTTACAATATTTCGTTTTGTTGCCGTCTAGAGCACGGTCCATTTTGTTTAACTGTGAATTGATCCATGCTTAGCTACACCACTTTTAATAAACTTCTGAAAATGGATGAGTTTTCTTACTTTACCCTTCGGAAAATGTGAGGGACTGATCATGGAACAGGTGGGGATAGCAACCACTATGAAAATGTAGGAAATCTTTACTAAATTGACAGCTAACCCGCAAAAGCTATTACTATAACTGCAAAACATCCTACAATATATATTGTACATTGTTGAAACTAGAATTAGGTTATCACCATGCTTCCCATAAATAGACGGGTAATCATACATAATCCAGCTCTACTAGTCGCACTGGATCTGCTTTATCGTGCTCATATGATCATCTTTTAACTGGTTTAAGTGACTTATTTCAAATCACAAAAACTTCTAAACCATGTAGGCTACAAACAAAGAGAATTTCTCAAAAGATCTTATGTGTTAAAAGGAAGGACAGATAAAGCTCAAATCTATATGTCCGTGAAGCATCAGTCAGTGAAGGTTGTGTAGATGTTAATCAAATTATTGTTTGTACATTTTGTTATCGCTTTTCTCATAAAACTGTTTTTTTTAATTTTGTCATTTTTTTGGAAGTTTCTTTTGTATATATTGTCGAAATTTTTTACTTGTATTTGGTAATTATTATAAGAAAGTCAAGTAGAGATATTGAGTTGCGTGATACGCTTTGTGCATGGTTCTATCTTGATACTCTTCGTTAATAAATTATTGGAGCATTAATTATCAGCATTCTTGATACACATTACTGGCAAGGATCTCGAATTTGCTTCAAATAATATACGTGGATAATTTTTTTCAAGGTCAGAACCGCATCGTTCTGTCATCTGTGGATATCAGCGTATTTGGGTGAAAGGTTTTATGTATATATATATATATATATATATATATATATATTAAACAATTACGGTTCCTATGTGATATATATATATATATATATATATATATATATATATATTGCAAGAAATCTTATTTTAATACTATGAAGGAAGATGTGATTTAGATGATCGTTTTAGCCGCAATTCTATGGATAAAACTGTTACCTTACCATGTATAGACCGGATAACCATTTTGAATGGGTCGAATTTTATTTTAAACTAAAAAGAATGATCGAATCCACAGAAATTTTTGCCTTGGCCTAGTTGTGTTTACCTGAGTCTGTAAAATAGAATCTATTTAGACTCAGAAAATTTGTTACGAAGAACGAACCTGTAAATGTATTTTAGCTTCTGGTTGAAGAACGTCATGGACGCTATCAACCCGATAGGATAGAACTGATGACTGACTTATTACGTCAGGAAAAGATGGGAAATCAACTCCATCCTGAATTTTATGACAGACTTATTTCAAAATCCATTGGGCTTGATATTTTTGAAGAAGTTATAAACAGAATTGCATGCTAGATTAAGAGCCACTTTGGATGTTTATGATACATTGGAGCTAGAGTAGCCAAAGAAGCTCAAAGGGTTGGACAGAGTGTGTCGTGAGAAGGAACATAAGGTGTATGCAGTAATAGTAGATTTACGCCTGAAGCAGCAACTCAGACATCTCTCAGAGAGACTCCTGACCGTAGAGAATGAATTAAGTATCCTCCAACGGGATGTGGGTTGGAAGAAATCCAAAATGACAAGTTCCAACAGTTTGAGTGAATTCTCGGAGTCAAAATTCAACTTCCAACCATTGGAGAGGCGAATCGCATGAGGGTGTTCAGGGACCACGCGAGTGGGGCATGTCGCATCGTAAATATGCCGAGTTGTCAGGGGAAAAGATGCATGTTTTGAAGGCTGGGTGGTCCCCGAAGGAAAGGAAGTACTCGTCCTGTGGCCTGGTGTAACCCGCCGGAAAACTAGTAGAATCCCTGATATTAGTAATCGTACGGGGTTTGCGCATAAAAAGGTATGCACATTCGAGGCATCCTAAAATCATAGAAATTTGGTTCGAAAGCTTCGATGGAAGAAAATTGCAGTGATTCAGTACACAAATCTGTATGATTTCGGTTGGAAGGTGATCTCGAAGAGGTGGCTGATTGCAGCAACATTAATTTCGTTATAGCGGATAAACTAAGTGGGTTAAACTTCTTAATAAACACGGGTGCAGAGGTGAGCATAGTTCGATTCGATGTGGGGGGAAATTGTTTGTTCCACATTCGAATATCGCCTATGGGCTGCCAATGGAAGTCCAATTGATGTTAAGGGAGTAAGGACAGAAATTGCCATTTACTTGGAATTTTCTGGTCGTTGATATAAAGGGTAACATTATTGGGATGGATTTTTATCCATTTTAACCTCGCTTTAGATCCAAAATCCAGGACTTTTGGACAAGGCACTGGGATAGTGACTTAGGCTGAGACTGGGACCTCAGTAGTTAGGTCAGTGAGACTACCCAGACCTGTTGTCGTCGATGAATTCGTGGATGTCATCGAGAAACACATGGCCGTGTTTCTACCATTCAATGCAATACAGAAGGGTTTGATTACAGGCATAGAACACCAAATCGAGTTGGTGGACCCACTACCCTGTTCACCGAAGGCTTAACCGTTAGCACAATATAAGCAGCAGTTTGCAATTGAAGAATTTAAGCCGTTGAGGGAAGAAGGAATTTGTAGGCGTTCAAATTCCAACTTTGCTTCTCCAATAGTGGTAGTTCCCAAATTTGAACTATACCAATGGATGGTTTGTGTTAATTATCGTTTATTAAACTCGAAAAACGAAAGGTGATTCGTATCCTCTACTGAACCAGAGTACTTTGATGTGTGATATAATGAGGTATGAGGTTTTATACTACGTTAGATCTGTAGAAAGCGTAAAATCGAGTACCTATAGAGGCAGAATCTATACCACTCACCGCAGTGCGATTTCCAGCAGGAGGATAGCATGAATTCTTATGCATGCTTTTTTGTTTGAAGAATGCAAGTCAGACATTCCGGCAACTGACGGAGGAAGTTCTTCAAGATTGTTCATTTGCTAGAGTTTATATGGATGACATATATATATTGTCAATCTAAGGAGGAACACCGGGACCACTTGGACGTCGTTTTTTCTAAGCTGGAACATTGTGGGTTGGTAGTGAAGCCAGAAAAGAGCAGGATTGGCTGCTCTACTGTTAAATTTCTTGGACACTCCATTTCCGAGGAGGGAATCAAACCATTAGAAAATAAGGTCCAAGCAATCAAAGATGTGCCAGAACTCAGAACTGTACGTCAACTGCGTCGATTTTTGGGGATATTCAGCTATTATCATCGTTTTATACCAGGTTTAGCTGGAATTTTGGGGTCGTTAACTCGACATTTATTTCGTGAAAGGAGCACGACCAAGAAATCCTGACATATCAATTTTAGGCAAGACGCAATGGAAAGATTCCAGAGGGCCAAAGATCTGTTAAGCCAAATTACAACATAAGCAGGTGAATTCACAAATAACCCGATTCGCAGAATTTGATTTTATCATTTCTCATACCTCAGGAACAGAGAATGTGGTGGCAGATACTCTCAGTAGACTAAACGTATCAGATGAAGATAAGATTCCTTCGGAGTCACTCGTATGCTCTGTTGTATCTTCTAATGATTTTGTCGAGCTATTGGTGGAATCAGAATTTGTTGATCCTTTAGTAGCTTTGTTGGCAGGGAAGTCCGCGTATACACGCAGGGAGTTTGGTGATAAGTGGTTACAATCTGAAATCTACAGGAGCCAACCTAGACCCTATGTACCGTTAGAATTCATTAGCTGCATGAATTTAGTCGTTCCTTTCATTAAGGCAACTCTCAGGTTGTTCACAAATAGACATGTATGGCCTAAGATGTCTAAAGACATAAGAGCTTGGGTAAGGACATGAGCCCGGTGTCATATTAGAACTGAAGTTTAAACGATTGGTATACCAATGGGTCATTTCTTGCGTATTCATATTCATATGGTAGAAATGCCAGAAGTATTTACTTACGAAGGTTGATCGTTTCACTCGTCAGTGTAAGGTAGCAATCCTGAAGGATATGATAGCTCAAGAAGTCTTACTGATGTTCGTGCATAATTGGGTGTCGCGATATGGTGTACCAGTAAGGGTAACTACTGGTCGTGGTAGTCAGATTATGTATGAACTATTTTCAGATCATTGAATACTATGGGAAAAGAAGTAAGGCATATATGTGCATATAATCCCAGAGCTAACATGATGTTTCAGAGACTGGTCAAGGAGCTGAAGGCTGCATCACTCTGTACTGGTTGACCCAGTAGGATACATGATTTTCCCATAGTTTTGCTGGCAATGCGAAACAGATACACAGCTTAGTTAGGAACATCCATAACAGAACTTGTTTATGAAGAGCCATTGAGATTACCTGGAGATCTTATAATAGAAGCTCTAAGTTGTCTCGATTGGGCCACTAGTTCAGTAGATTGGTTTGCTGGAGAATTTAGAGATAAAATGAGTCGTTTGGCTCTAAAATAACTAGGAGTCCGAGGCCTAAATGCTATTTTCAGATTTAAAGCTAGCATCGCATGTAAACATAACTAGCGAGAAAAGACAGAATTGTCTGACTCCGTTATATAAGAAGCCATTTAAAGTCAATCATAGGACTGATTAAAATTCATTTTTAGAAGTAAATGCATGGTAGAGTGTGTAGCACTGGATCGTGGCATTCTACAGTTTACCTGGACGGAGGACGAGACTGAGGAACGACATCCATTGAAGTATCAAGAAGCTGAGGCAAGATATGACTTAAAAGTTTGTGAGAAAAAAGAAGAGCCAGATAAATGTGAAAAAGAAGTAAAGATTAAAACCAATACGACCGAGGACAGAGAACAATGCAATATGAAAGTGAAAACTATTGAAGTAGTGAAACTCGTTCTGGAAAAATCATCAATAAATCGAAGAATGAGGATTTTGTGATGTATGTATATTAAACATGAGGGTGTATGTGTATGTCAATTAATTTATTGGACATCAATTAACTCCTAATATAAAAAATAAATCAAACTTTAATGTTTGGACATTTGATGTTATCGCTTTTTTTATAAAACAATATTGTGTTTTTTTTTAAATATTGTAATTTTTTGGAAGTTTTTTTTGTACGTATTGTCAAAATTGTGGATTTGACCACATTTATCTTGTGCGGGACAATAGATAGCATTCATAGGTCAGTAAAATCTTGAATTTTGATCATTTTCAGGTGCTCTGCTTGTTGGCTTTGATTGATGGGTTCTCACTTGTCCCTACTTTTTTGAGTTTTCCATCAGCTGATTGACTGACAATGACGTTGGATCAAGATTTTCCATTGTTCTTTGCCCGATATTTCAAGACTTCATTTTCAGTCTCATCTTCAGGGTTGACACAATACGCACAGGAGTAAAACACAACTTGTGGCAATAAAGACTGGAAATGAAGTCTCGAAATATCGGGCAAAGAACAATGGAAAATCTTGATCCAACGTCATTTTCAGTCAATCAGCTGATGGAAAATTCAAACAAGGAGGGACAAGTAAGAACCCATCAATCGAAGCCAATAATCAGAGCACCTTAAAATGATCAAAATTCAAGATTTTACCGACCTAAGAGTGCTATCTATTGTCCCGCACAAGATAAATGTGGTCAAATCCACAACAAGAAGAACAGCACTGCGCAAGAGAGTTTATCATTCATATTGTCAAAGTTTTTTATTTGTCTTTGGTAATTTTTACAAGAGAGTTGATCTGATATCTTGAGTTGCGTGGTACGCTTCGTTGCAAGTTTCTATCTTGTTTCGCTTTGTTACTAAATTATTGAAGCATTTCTTATCAGCGTTCATAATGCACACTGTTTGGAAGGATCTCGAATTTGCTTCAGGCAATTGATGTGGATATTTGCTTTCAAGGTCACCACCGTCATATGCGGATATCAGCGTATTTGAGTGAGCAAACTTATTGTTATAATATATATTGAAAGAAATCTTATTTAATATTATGGCCGGTTTAGAAAATACTCAGGATACAGAGCAATTAGCAGGTCGAAATAAGAAATGTAATTTAAAAGATAGTTCTAAGGAATTAAAGTGTTCCAAATTAGACGATCAAAGCGCATATATGGATTATCCGAGCCTGTGTGGAGGAAGATAAATCCTCCGCCAAAATTAAAGTAACATTAACTGATAAATTTAAACCACCTTGGCTGATTGTAACGAATTTTGTTTAAAAAGAATTTCTTCTTTTATTTTCCAGAACTTTCTTTGTTTAAATACTTGACTATGAATTGTGTGCCATTTTCAGTTTACGAGCATTACGTTCCTCGACTAGTTGTATCTCCTTTGGCCTGCTGCAATTATCACATTTTTCTTCATTAAAAACTGATCAATTTATACAATATACACCTGCTTATACTGTGTTATATTTTTATTGATGTACGCTTAGAAGGGACGTTCTGGAACAGGTAATTTAATAATTCTGTTTTTCACGAAGATTTCCTTCCAGATTATTTGTATAGGTGTTTTGAACGAGACAGGTTTCACATCCCGATTTGCCTAACATTAATTGTCGATTTAATAATTAAACTTCACAGATATGGATGCTGATCTTAAATTTAAGGACACTAGCAAAATAGTGCAAGATATTGCATGTTTGAATTTAGCAGATGCGAGTGAAAATATAAACTTATCTGATTCTACTGTCAATGTTAGGACTGCAAGCGATCTGGCATCTATGGGGTTCTCAGGCCCGAATAAGTTAGGAGCTTGTACAAAATTTGGCGACCACGCCAGTCCAAGAATATTAAGTCTACCGCAGTATAAATCTGAAAAACATTCAAGTTGGGTCGGAGATGCCCAAATGATATTTAGTGCTTATAATATTGTAAATCCTATGGAGAAATTTGTTGCAGCATGGATGGCACTGCCTGAAAATTTCCAAAATGCTTTGGAAAATTTCAGAGACAGAACTGTGGGAGAAAAACCGTACAATGCATTTGAGTTACTAATGGCTGAAATTCAACAGAGATATCAGCCTGGAAGATCGGCGCAAATGTGCAAATTATTACGCTTAGAATAAATGGGGCGTCAATTAACATCCGAATTTTACGAACGCCTTTGCACAAAAGCTTCCAGGTTGAATATATCCAGAAATGTGATTAACTCGATTTTCATAACTGAGCTACCAATTAGGCTTAGAACCACATTGGAAGTATTTGACACTATGAGCATTGATTGGCCAACAAAACTCAGAGGGTTAGACGGTGTGTATAAACAGCAGGAACCACAAGTACGTGCTGTAATAGCAGATTCTGTCAGGGTGCAGCCATTCAGGACAGATGACGAAAACAACCTGACTATACAAGAAACCTTGCGTTTCTTATGTAGAGAAGTTGCTAGTTTACGTAGTGACATTGCACAACTTCAGAGTCAGGATAGGTATAATAGACGTCGAGGGAGTCACTCGCGTCAACGCTTCGAAGGGCCACGCGGATGGTGTAAGGCACATTGCGAGTACGGACGAAGTGAAAGGTGCCAAGGTGAGAATTGTATTTACCCGCAATTAGGTGGACCCAGATGGAAAGGAAGCACTAAACCGGTAGAGAGAAATCCATCACCGGGAAAAGGATAAAACCCCCGCTAGTGGGAGCCGTAGGGGGGGTTCCATTGCAAAGGCTCCCAGATATGCCTTTAAAAGGCATACTCAAAGCTAAATATGCGACTAGAACAAATAGCACCGAGATAGAAGGCAAGAGAGTCTGATTCTCACTAAGCGGAGATCTGGAAAACATTGCCGGATTGTCCAGCAACAAGTTCATTATTAAGAATAAATTATCTGGATTAGAATTTCTCATCGATACGGGTGCTGAGGTAAGCATAGTTAGGTCAGACGTGGTGGAAACAGATTGCCCTACATTTGATTATCACCTATGGGCCGCTAACGGTAGTCCGATAGAAGTGAAAGGGATGAAAGAAATGTAAGTAACGTTAGGTCAGAAATCTTCCTTTAGATGGAATTTTCTAGTAGCCGATGTCAAGGACCATATCATTTGCATGAATGTCTTAACACATTTCAAACTGACATTAGACCCCAAAGCTAGGACTATCGCAAAAGGCGTACGGATATCAACACATAGTGAGTCTAACAAGTCGGCAGTTAGAACAGTTCTTTTACCTCGTCCAACAGTCGCAAATGACTTTTCCGATATCATCGAGAAGCACCTAGCAGTGTTTCAAACTTTCAGTGCCAAAAGGGTAGGATTGAAGACAGTAGTAGAACAACAAATAGAATTGGTGGCTCCGTTGCCTTGTTCACTAGAGGCTCAACCATTGGCACAACACAAGCAACAGGTTGCTTTGTCCGAATTTCACCAATTGCGCGAAGAGGGGATTTGTAGAAGGTCAAATTCCAATTTTGCTTCCCAAACCTGAACCGGGTCAATGGAGGGTTTGTGGGAATTATCGTCTATTAAACTCAGTGACGAAGGGTGATTCTTATCCTGTCCCTAACCAGAGTACTTTACTCCGATACATAATGGGATATGACGTTTATTCAACTTTAGATCTCCAGAAAACGTACTATCAAGTACCAATGGAAGAAAGTTCGATACCACTCACCGCAGTCAGATTTCCAGGAGGGGATCGCATGAATTTCTTCAAATGCCTTTTGGTTTGAAAAATGCCAGTCAGACATTCCAGCGTTTGGCTGAAGAAATCCTTCAGAATTGTCCATTTGCGAGGGTATATATAGACGACATAATTTTTAGTCGCTCACGAAATGAACATCGTACGCATTTGGAAACGGTTTTGACCAGGCTGGAACAATATGGATTAGAGTTCAAACCTAAAAAGAGTAATATCGGATGCTCTTCTGTTAAATACCTTGGTCATATACTTTTCAAAGATGGAATTAAACCTTTGGCAGATAAGATACAAGCCATAAAGGACTTAACATAACCCCGAACTGTGCGCCAGTTGCGAAGGTTCTTGGGTATGATCAGCTTTTATCGTCGATTCATTCCAGATCTAGCTGGAATTCTAGGATCGTTAACACGCCATCTCACTCGTGAAAAGAGCACGATCAAGAAGTCTTGGCCTATAAACTTGAGTCCAGAAGACCGAGAAAAATTCCAAGAGGCCAAGGAAATGTTAAGTGACGTAACCACATTAGAACCTGTAGATTGGGAGAAACCTTTCGAGCTAATCACAGATGCCTCAGATGTTGCAATAGGGGCAGTTCTACAGCAAAGAGATCAGGACATAGCAAGACCGATTGGGTTTTATAGCTGTAAGCTTAATGATCGAGAGAAACGTTATTATACGTTTTGCAAAGAGCTTCTAGCAGTGTATGCTGCAGTGCTACACTTCGAGCATTACTTAGACGGACATAAGTTTAAGTTATTTACCGATCATAGGCCATTAATCAGTATACTTGGTAAAACAGTTATGCTTAATTACTCTCGTAAAGTAAATTCCCAAATAACACGGTTATCAGAGTTCGATTTCACTGTGTCGAGTTGATATTTCAAGGTCCATTGAAGAGTTTAGTTAATCAAATCGAGGAAGCGCAAGGATTGGATCCCTTTACGTTAGTTTTGTCCAAAAGGCCAGGATATGTTCGTAAGCTCATAAGTGGTAATTGGTTGTTATGCGAAACGTCTAGAAGTCAACCACGACCATATGTGCCGTTGGAGTTACGGGCGAAGATTATCCAAGTGTTATATGACATGGGTCATCCATCCTTTAAAGCCACCATTCGATTGATCAACGACAGATACGTATGGCCGCACATGTCTAAAGACATACGGGTATGGGTAAGAGACTGTGCCAAGTGTCAAACGTGTAAGGTGTGGAGACATACCAGAACCGAGATAAAGAATATTGGGATACCAATTGGACGGTTCAGACACGGAGACGCCCGAGGTAAATGGTAACAAATATTTGTTGACTATGGTAGATCGATTTAGTCGTCAATTCAAAGTGGCGATTTTAAAAGACATGACAGCGCAAAAAGTCTTGCTTGCGTTTCTACATAATTGGATATCGCGTTATGGTGTTCCGGAAAAGGTCACTAGTTATCGCGGTAGTCAATTTTGTCCGAGCTTTTCGTAAGATCTCTCAATATCATGGGTACAACTGTATTGCATACTAGCGCGTACAACCCACGAGCGAATGGGATGGTAGAAAGGCTGCATCGTGAACTGAAAGCTGCATTAAGGTGTACTAGTAGAACAAGCTGGATACACGATCTTCCTATAGTACTACTCGCCATGCGCAACAGATATAGGGCACAATTAGGAACTTCCATAGCAGAATTGGTTTATGGAGAACCATTAAGGTTGCCTGGAGATCTTCTAATAGAAACTCCAAGTAGTCTTGATTGGGCTTCTAGTTATGTAGATTGGTTCGTAAGAGCACTTAGAGATAAGATGTGTCGTTTGGCTCCGACCAAGACTAGAAAAGCAAAAACCAAATGTTATGTGTCCTCTGATCTAAGATCTGCTTCGCATTTATACGTAACTAATGAAAATTGGAAGAACTGCCTAACACCATTTTACAAAGGACCATACAAGGTCAAGAGGATGACTGACAAGAATGTCATCATAGAGATAAATGGCATTAAGGATTGTGTTACATTCGATCGTTGCATTCCCCAGTTTATCTGGTTAGACGGTATGACTGAATTAACAGATGCGTTGAATGACCGTTGTTCTTTGGGCGAATCTGATGTGTGCAACCCCACCATACAGGCACATAACGAAATGCAGAACTCAGAAGACGCGTTGTCTAATATAGCAAAATCTTATTCTACCAGTTCACATCATGAAAACTGGTTGGCTATACCAGATGATACGGAAGAACCAGTGTCAACTGTACCGGGCGCGATGACGACTTCAGGAGTGCCATAATGCTTAACTCGTTCTGGAAGAGTGCAACGTCAGCCGAAAAATCATGATTACGTCTATTACTAGCTTTCTATTTTGAGAAGGTGGTGTATGTGGAGGAAGATAAATCCTCCGCCAAAATTAAAGTAACATTAACTGATAAATTTAAACCACCTTGGCTGATTGTAACGAATTTTATTTAAAAAGAATTTTTTCTTTTATTTTGCAGAACATTCTTTGTTTAAATACTTGACTTTGAATTATGCGCCATTTTCAGTTTTCGAGCGTCACGGTCCTCGACTGGTTGTATTTTCCTTTGGTTTACTGCAATTATTACAATGTTCTTCATTAAAAAACTGATCAACTTTTACAATATATATCTGCTTATACTGTCTTATATTTTTTATTGATGCACGCATAGAAGGGACGTTCTGGAACAGGTAATTTAATAATTCTGTTGTTCACGTATATTTCCTTCCAGATTATTTGTTTGGGTGCTTTGAACGATTTCCCTAACATTAAGTGTCGATTTAATGAAAATGCCGATGTGAAAGACGTCAAGAAATTAAATACTTTAATAAAAGAAGAAACGCATGCAGCTATTGCCAAATGCTATAGGGTGGGGAAACGAGCTGATCGTCCAAGGCCTGTAATTGTAAAATTATCAAAAAGGCCAACAAATATGTAATTAGAATCTATCAATAAAAAGCAAGAGGAGAATATGAGTTTTCACAGCATATTTATTGGATGGGACAAAACGTTCCTCCAACGGAAGTTGGCAAAAATAAAAAAGTTAAAGAACAATCAGGAACGGAAACCGCCAACGTCTGATCAAGCTGTTAAACGGAATCAATCGAGTAAGACTGCAACTTCAAAAAACGATGTATCGTTAATAACTGTTGTGGACAGAGGGGGGAGAGGAAGTATGGCCTCGAGGCACGGGAAAAGAATAGTAAATAAGCCATCAAGGTTGAATCAGTAAAAGTCGACACTTGTTTAAATAAGTCGCTTTCTACATTTACTCTATTCTATGCTAACTTTCGAAGTGTTAAAAATAAGAACTTTTTACTGTGTAATTTTATAATAAGTAACGATTTCGATTTTATAATATTATCTGAAACCTGGCTTAACAAGGATATTAAAAACCATGAATTTGATATTCCTCACTATTCTTTATTCAGAAAGGACAGATCGCTGGATAAAAGAGGTGGAGGAGTACTCATTTATAGTAAATCTGTATTTAAGGCGAAAATTTTACATACTAGTGATGATAATGCTATCATTGATTTCTTATCTATACAATTTGATAATCTGATCTTAACAGCGGTTTACAGACCGCCGTATGCTACTTTATTTGATGATCAAACATTTACTAATTCTTTTCAATCTATATTTGACTGCCATGGCTATAATGTAGTGGTAGGTGACTTTAATAAGTTACAGGACTGTGAATTAACCAATTTTTTTTCTAACCATGATCTCAAGCAGATTATAAATGAATCAACTAGAGGTTCGCAATGCTTAGATCATGTATATTTAGAAATTGAAATGGTGAAATCGCACAGTTATGATGTTGTCAATTATTTCAAAGAATTGGACCATAAACAAATTATTTTACAATGGAAATTCTTGAGTGGCATAACACAGAAATTAAGTTGTGAAAATGCACACGTGCACTGTTCCAGAATCAACTGGAATTTCTTTAGAGAATTAAGCATACTGATTGATTATGAGAGTTTTTATTTCTTGAATACTGATGAATTTGTTTCTTCTGTTTCATCGTTATTATCTGTTTTATTTCAGGCATCTACGTTTACGGACATTATACCGAAACGAATTAATAGGAAATTGTGTAAACTAAGAATTAAACGAGATAATATAATAAAGTGTAGTCTTATTAATAGTATTAAACAAATGAGGTTAGATTCCATTGATAACGAAATTAATTCATCACTGCTAATAATTCGTCAAAGATCAGAACGAATTATTTTGGCCAAAATGAAGAGTAATCCTCGATTAGGATTTAAACTCCTCACAGATTACAGTAAATACAAGGAAAAGTTAAAGCTTATACTACCTGTGGATAAAACTGAGTCTGGATTTCTCTGTGAATTGGAGGAAGTATTTGTCAATTTGATATGCAATCCACAGAATGAGAGAACTTTTATAGAACTATCAGATCCTTTGGGAGGCCAGGAACCAGGACTTGTTATTGACAGTGATGAATTGATAAAATTGATGTTAAAAATCAAATCAAAAAAACAAAAAGATCACCTTGGTATTTCGATTGATAATCTGATTCAATTACCCTTAACATTTAGGAATGCACTCTGCAACTTTATAAATAGAATTTTGAAGGATGGGAAATTACCAATCGATATATTAACGATTGTAGCTAAGCCGTTGCCAAAAGTTAGTAAGCCAACGTGCGCCAGTGATTATAGATTAATCTCTATTATCCCTTCGTTTTTGAAGATAATAGAACGATTGATACTAGATCATTTAGAACGTATGTTACCGGCTGATTTTGACTTATGTCAACATGGCTTTACGAAAGGTAGATCGACAACTACTAATATGCTTTCCATGTGGAAACATGTAATCACATTAGACGAGAATAAGTTAGATGCATTAATTGTATTTATAGATATCTCAAAAGCTTTTGACTCTATATCTTTTGATGCTATTTTGAATGCGATTAGTTTGTTGAATATTGATCCGAATATTTTTAGATTACTTAAATACTATCTATATAATCGAAGAATGAGTATTCAAGTAAACGATTTGATATCAAAATCAAAACGAGTAACGAGTGGAGTTCCACAGGGATCAAGCTTGGGGCCAATTTTATTTAATATTGTATTGTAACACGCGGCTCCGTGTTACAACCCAACGAAGGTCAATTTTTACAAACGCTGTGCTCTTTAAGGTCAAATATTCTAACTCTGTCCTTAAACAATATTTCTCTTAGCTGTGATTTTAGGAACAATCTCTTTTAGTCTCAAGCAGTTTCAATCGATATTTATTGAACTGCAATTTTATTTGTAATTAATAGTGTTTTTATAAATAGAGAGAACCGCGCGCGATCCGCGAGGATCACGCGGTGATCTGTTGTGTCGTTGCGGATTTATTACACTTAATTTAGTGTCCACATAGAAAAATGGATTAATAGTTTGACATGAACTGAAAATATTGCAAGTAGTAAGCTAAAGCTTTGTTAGTTTTTTATCATTGAAGTCTTTAAACAATTTACATCTTCATTTTTAATGATAACTTTTAACGATGATTTTTACATGTCATCATATGTTTTAGTCGTTGGTATAAATACATTTCTGTTCAGACATTTGTGTAACAATAATCACTTGTGTATAAAACATTTTACTTTATAAACTTAAATCACTTTTATTTTTGCCGTCTAGAGGACGGACAATTTAACTTAAGTGTGAATGACATTTAAATCATATTTTTGCATAAAAACCATTTTTACAGATGACAAATATGTATTCAATTTTGACTAACTGAGAATAGTGTTTAGGATATAATTTTACATTAAAAAATCTGTATTATTACCATCCAACTCCTTCAATTCAGATTAACAGTGATTTATATTTATGTGCTACATTGTGTGTAATATATACATGAAACCTTTCTTCGGCCTTCTAATATTAACCATCTGAAAAGGAACAGACTGATTGAATGCTCGGGTAGTAATAATAGCAACCATTGATAAGTAGTAGGGGTACAAAATCAGGAACGAGAAAGCAACAGCGAAAAGTACCCCTACAATATAGTGTGTAAAAGGCGTAATACCGGCTCCTACTGATGAGTCGCCAGTAAGCACGAAACGAATGTCGCATGAGATATAATGTGACTTTCAGATTCTGTATGCATTTGAGTAAATACTTCTGTTTACACTAGGGCTGAGAATAAACAGTAAATAAGACGAAAGCTTTAATAAATAGGGAACAGAACAAACTTTCATTATGTTTATTTTCATGATGCTGTTATTAATGATGTGTTTGAGATTAAACTTATGCAAGAAATTAAGGATTTAGGCATAACTATTCAATGTACAGCTTCTGCTGAGAGACATATTGAAAGTATAGTAGGCAGTGCCAAGAAAAGATGGGCACTAATAAATCGAAATATTTTATCAAATGATATAAAACTTCAAATGTATATAATATGGATTAGACCGGTACTAGAATATGCTGTCGCTACCTGGAATCCATTAAAAAAGGGTTTGTCTAATAAGATAGAAGCTGTACAAAGAAAAGTTGTGAAACATATTAGTCCTATTTCTTGCACTATATACGCCTCTAGATTACAGTTTGCGTCATTGCAATCTCTGTGGTTTCGGAGGATGTGTTATTGTATAAAAGTTTTCCATCTGAACCAGTGGACTGGTGCCTATATGACTCCGATAAGAAAGAGTCATGAAATTGGAACTAGATCTGGACATATGGCAATATCTCCTCCTTTTGTGGGGAATGTAGCGAGCAAGTTATTCTCTTTCTCGAAAATCTACAAAATTTATAACCAATTGCCGAAGGGGCTTAGAGAAATGCCTCCATCTAAGATGTCTATTAAAACTTTATCTACTGAACTTGAAAAAGTCTGCAATCCTGCTGATATCTTTTATTTTTTTTGATTATGATAATACTTTCTCATGGTTGAATAAAAGACAAGGATAATTGTTATCGGAAACAGATTTTATTGAGATTTTTATTTCCAAGTTTTGTATTATTATAATTGAAATGTTATGCACTATATCTTCAAATTAGTTAACATTACATACAATCAATTGCTAGTCATGGT
This sequence comes from Eudiplozoon nipponicum, assembly GCA_029291075.1. Lineage (NCBI taxonomy): Eukaryota > Metazoa > Platyhelminthes > Monogenea > Mazocraeidea > Diplozoidae > Eudiplozoon > Eudiplozoon nipponicum. Next base: position 113,067 of record JAQBSW010001339.1, on the reverse strand, counting down.
TCTCAATTTTTGCATAATGTTACACTCGAATTATACCTTAATTGTTCCTAATTTGATGATGTATATATTATTCTTTTCAGTCGAACTTTCTGATATTGATATATTGTATTGTACAACTAGTGAGATATACCTATCTACATGAGATTAATTGCACAATTATTGTGATGTGATAATTATTTTAATATATATTGTACAATTTCCAATTTTATTATTTGATGGAATATGTGTGGTTTGAATCCAAATAAAGATATTCTGTTCTATTCTATTCTATTCTAAATCAATTATAGCTTTAATATATTCATTGTCTTTGGAATCTAGACTAGCCAGCCTGTTAATTCTTGAAAAACAGCTACAAACTGTTGAAAAGGTACAAAACTGCTGTAATGCCAATGCTGTGCAGACATAGTTAGGTTATGGTACAATGTTCTGTTTAAATCATCATTAGTTTGTTTCTTTAGTAGTACATCTAAGAAATACAGACAATCATCTTGCTCGTGCCTTGATGTGAAACTAATATTCTTATGCGCTTCCACGCCCTGTATGTGTTCATCACATTTACTTATGTCACCCCTTAATGATTCGTTCTCTAGATGGCTTAGCAAAATCTCAGCCAACACTAAAGAGAGGCGGCTCACCATGGCCACACCATTAGTCTGTTTATAGTTGCTTCCATTAAAATGAAATTGTACATCTTTCTTACATAATAGGATTAGCTTGTGTAACATATTTTTTCTACCGCTTGGACTATAATGTCAATAGATTCATCGATTGGATCTTTTGTGAACAAATACTTAACATCTATAAACACCATATTCTAGTTTTAACATTTATATCTTGAATTTTGTTAACAAACGCAAACAACTCGGCAACAAAATAATTACATAGTAATTTGTGCAATGGTTCAATTATTCGAAATAGCTGTTTATTCAATGCATGCAATGGAAAATTGACCATTGATAATATTGCTCTCATAGGACAAAAGTTTGCTGTGTTTTTTGTAATTCGTACATTGTTGGTGTAGATGATCAAACAGGAATGAGTTTCTGTGAAAGGTCCTCATCAATTACAATTGCATCTTCTCCACTGCCACGTTTTGCGTAGGCGGGTTGTAACTTTGCACCAACAGTTTCACAAAGATCCGATTGATCACAATTTCCATTTCCTTTTTGTCTTCGATCGGGCTGAGATTCTATTCGTCCCAATGGAAATGCGGTTCTATCGCATCTTTGTTTAATGGAGATGTTTTGATGCTTCTTTTCCAGCACCATCCTCAGGCAACTGTACACAGTACAATACTCACAAAAGCAGATTTAAACAAATGTGCTAACCTCGTTCCAAAACTGTGTGTAGTTGCCTGAGGATTGTGCTAAAAAAGAAGCATCGTAACGTCGCCATTAAACATAGATGTGAAAGAACAGCATTTCCATTGGGACGAATACAAACTTAGCTCGATCGAAGACAAAACGTAAATGGAAATTGTGATCAATCGTATCTTTGTGAAACTGTTGGTGCAAAGCTACAACCCGCGTACGCAAAACGTGGCATTGTAAAATATGAAGCCGGCACTCCGCAATCAAATTTGAAAAAAGATTGCATCTGTCACGATCTTAATTTCATTTATTACTTTGCGCTCCACCTTGCCAATTTCATCTGATTCACTTTATATACGCGTGAAATATTTATTGTCATACAGCACGGTTTCCAGATTTGTCGTTTTGAATACGCGAATTTGTCTTGCCAGAATTGTCACGATCTAAACTCGAAGCAATTTACATTTGCTTGGAATTCTTATAACAGAGTAGGAATAAACTCAGTCTACAGAAAGCTGGTTTATCAAACATCCTTCTTTACCGTTTTCATCAGCACAATTTACTAATGCTAGTGAAAGAGTATTTCTAGCAGTTTAACTGAAGTCTGTAATCTTAACAATTAACCAACTGATGGCATTGTAACACGCGGCTCCGCGTTACAACCCAACAATGTTCAATTTAGACAAATATAGTGCACTTTAAGGTAAAATAATCTAACTCTGTTTTTACACAATATTTCTCTTAACTCTGATTTTAGAAACAAACTCTGTTATTTTCAAGCAGTTTCAATTGAGATTTCTTGAACTGCAATTTTAATTGTAATTAATAGGGTTTTGTTTAATAAATATACACACCCGCGCACAATACGGAGGGAACATGCGGTGGATTATAGTGCATTAGTGATTCGATAGTTTTTCTTTGCATTCCGTTATGATTTCAAGCACCAAGACATCAGATGTTCCTCAATCTCATTCACAAATTCTATAGTTCAATGGATAATTATAATTAAATAAGTTAAGACCATAGCAAACAGTGGATTTATTATTTGTGGGGTTTTTCAAGACAGTTTTTACACGATTTTATTCTATTCATCATCAGTGACAATATTTACCAGTGACTTTATTTATATCATCATATATTTTCAATCGTTTACATGTATTCATCATGATTCAGACGTTTGTTTAACTGTGAATAGATTGTTATTTGTGCTGACAATGTATCGTTTTGTTGCCGTCTAGAACACGGTCTGTTTTGTTTAACTGTGAATTGATAATTACTTGTGTATAAGACATTCAATTTTGTTGACAATATTTCGTTTTGTTGCCGTCTAGAGCACGGTCAATTTGGACTAACTGTGAATTTTTCTTTGCAACATTGTGTACAATATACGTATGATGATTCGACTTAGCCTTCTCACATCACCCATCGGAAAAAGGTCGGGGACTAATCATAAGCACGGATCTCAACAGCAGCTACCAGGTCTCTGTAGGAAGGGTAAAAAATCACGAACTAGATAGCTACCCAGCCAAAATACCCCTACAGCTTATCAAGTATGCTTTAATCTAAACGATGCAGGTTGTTAAAGTAAAGATTGTGCAGTATAATAGCTGCCTGTTGTTTTTGGATTTGTCCACTTCGTATTAATCGAGTTAGCTGTCCAGCAAACAATACTGGTAAACCTGCTGTGTATCGAACAGTTTCATGTTTTGGAGCATCCACGTTTTCTTTCCTGAGATGTAGATTTACACTAATAGTTTTGCAAAGCAATTTCATGGATCTAACTGTTGTTTCAGGTGACGAAGAACCAGGACTTGTTATCGACAGTGATGTATTGATAAAATTAATGTTAAAAATAAAATTTAAAAAAACAAAAAGGTCACCTTGATATATCGTTTTATAACCTACTTCAATTACCTATATATTTTATAAATGCGCTCTGCAACTTTATAAATAATTTTGAAGAATGGTAAATTACCCATAAATATTCTAACGATGGTAGCTAAACCGTTGCCAAACGGAAGTAAGCCAAAGTGCGCTAGTGATTAAAGACTAATTTCTATTATCCCTTCATTTTTCAGGATAATAGAACGACTGATATTAAATCATTTAGAATGTATGTTTCCGGTTGGATTTGATACAAGTCAACATGGCTTTACGAAAGATAGATCGACCACTACTAAAATACTTTCTATGTGTAAACATGTAATTACATTTGATGAGAAAACGTTAGATGCATAAATCGTTTTTATAGATATCTCAAAAGCTTTTGACTCTATCTATTTTGATGCTATTTAAAGGCGGTTAATATATTGAATATTGATTCGAATATTGTTAGATTACTCAGATAGTTTTTATATGATCGAAGAATGAATATTCAAGTAAATGATGTGAAATCAAAATCGAGAAAAGTAACAAGTGGAATTCCACAAGGATCAAGTTTGGGACCAAATTATTTGAAATCGTATTTGCACATTTGGAACCTAAGATCCTTAACGGTCGAGTTTGCACATTTGCTGATGATTTAAAAATATTTTTTCTAATAGATCCAAAAAATGTCGACTTCTTAAAAAAAAGATGACATTAGATTTGTATGACATAAGTAGATATCTGATAACACGGGTTTGAACAAAACAGTAAAAATACGAGAGCTTTACAAATAAGTAATAGAACAGAATTTAGCTATATTTATATTCAAGATGCTGTGATCAATGATGCTTTTGAGATTAAAATTAAGCAAGAAATTAAGGATTTAGGCATAACTATACAATGTGCAGCTTCTGCTCAGAGATATGTTGAAAGGATAGTAAGCAATGCCAAGAACAGATGGACACTAATAAATAGAAATATCTTATCATATGATAAAAAATTAAAAATGTATATAATTTGGATTAGACCGATAAAAGAATACGCTGCCGCGAGTTGAAATCGTCAAAAAAGAGTTCGTCTAACAAGATAGAAGCTGTACAAAGAAAAGTTGTGAAACAAATTATCCCTATCTTCTTCATTATATATGCCGGTAGATTACAGTTTGTATCACAGAAAACTTTAGGGTTTCGTAGGATGTGCTATTGCATAAAAGTTTTCCATTTTAACCAGTGGACGGGTGCCTATATGAATCCAATAAGAAAGATTCATGAAGTTGGTACTAGGTCTGGTCATTTGGCAATCTCTCCTCCTTTCGTGGGGAATGGGGCGAGCACGTTGTTCACTTTTACAAAATTTACAATCAATGGCCAAAAGGTATAGAGAAACGCCTCCATATAAGATGTTTTTTAAATTCTTTTGTACTGAATTATAAATAATCTACAATCCTGCTGATCTTTTTTAATTTTGATTATGATAATACTTTCTCGTGGTTGAATAAAAGACAAGGATTATTGTGATCAGCAACATACCTCCTTGAGATTTTTACTTCCACACTCTGTATTATTAAAATTGAAATGTTATGCATTATATCATCATGTTAGACAACAATACATATGATCAATTGCTTATCATGATTATCATTTTTTGCATAATGCTACACACGAATTATACCTTAATTTTTCCTATTTCCTATAATCAATATTTGTACAAATGCGATTAATTTATAAGACCGTTTTTCCCTATATCATAATAATTATAATAAAATTAATTTGAATTAAGCCTTGATAAGACAGCTGATTTTTTTTATGTAGATATATTCTACATTATAGCTAGAGAGGTTTACTTATCTATATGAGACTAATTGCACATATTTATGTGATGTGATATCGTTTTTATGTTGTACATTTGCCAAAATTATTATCTATTTTAATGGAACATGTCGTTTGAATCCAAAAAAGATATTCTATTCTATTCTAAAATATCAGATTGATCTCAATTTTCAAGCCTATCATATAATTTGACCTTACTATTTCCTCATTTATCTCTATATTTGGTCTTAACATAAACGTCGGTCTGGTTGTAATTATCTGTCTCTATGAGTAAATTTCATTGCAACCTATGCACATCATTTGCGTAAACAAACAAATTTGTTTTGAATTTTAAATTTAATTATCGTGACATCGCAAAAGTAAAGTTATACCACACATTTTCGCTAATAACTCTCTCCGTATCCCATTAGTATTCTGTTGGCAGAGATTACGTATACAGGAATGTAAGGGTACTGCCACTATTGTGGAGAGAGAGCAGCAAAGTTTGTATCTGTCGTTTACATATATATATATATATATATATATATATATATATATATATATATATATATATATATATATATATATATATATATATATATATATATATATATATATATATATATATATATATATAATATGATAACACGTGGCTCCATGTTACAATCCAACGATGTTCGATTTTACAAATGCAGTACTCTTTAAGGTAAAATATTCTAACTCTGTTCTTACACAATATTTATCTTAACTGTGATTTTAGGAACAATCTTTGTTAGTTTCAAGCAGTTTTAATCGATATTTCTTTAACTGCAATTTTATTTGTTATTAATAGGGTTTTTATTAAGTAAACAGAACCGCGCACGATCCGCGAGGATCACGCGGTGGACTATTGTGTCACTGCAGATTTATTTCGCTTATTTGGATTATTCGTTGTTTACACTAAGGATTTACTGTTCACATTTAATTATGCCTATCCGAACTTCAGAGATTAATGGATTAATATAATGACATGAATTAAAACCATAGCAGGCAGTGAACTAAATATTTGGATCATAGACTGTTTATGTGTTCGGGTAGTAATAATAGCCATTATGGATATGTAGGACGGGTACATTATCACGAACTAGATAGCTACCACGCAAAAATGCGCCTACATAAATGGTGCCCCGTTCTGCCGGATTCACAGCCCGTAAGGAATTAATAAACATCTAGATTTTGAGAAATTCAAGCACTTTGGATGAAGGCCACTCCACACGTTACTGCCTCGGAAACGGCTGCACATTCCCGCGCACAGACGCGACGTTCATGTGGGCGTGGTCACCTTCAACAACTCAGGAGGATCCGCCCATGGAAGGTGCGGAAAACTGGTGGGATCAGCCTTCTCGGCGGCAGTAGAGGCTGAGCACCCCAAGATTGTTGGTCGCTCCATGTCTAATGACTCGAAGCACGTTGCTTTCGCGGTAGAGCGCAATCAAACTATTGTATTTACAGCGACGGCTCCATTCAAGTCATGCTTCAAACGCCCAAATGCCAGCAACCAGTCTCATCGTCAGTTGCCACTATCAACATCTTTTCTCATCCGTGACGCAACCTCTGGCTAATGAATTCTCATAGACACTGGATCAGATGTAAGCTTACTACGCCACAATTATCTCGAACCCACCCACCCAGTCGACACCAGCAGGTTGACCTGCGCCAATGGCTCCAACGTAGCGACATTTGGGGTACGAGTACACACAATCTCGTTCTCCAACTCAAAAAGATGTTTCAATTATCCGTACATCATCGCCAACACAAGAAACAACATTGGACGTGACTTTCTCGAACACTTCGACCTAACCATCCGTCCAAGAACGCGAGAGATAGAGGAACCAGTATCAGTGTTGACAGAGTCAAAATCAGTCGTTACACGGTATGGCAAAGCAATAATACTTCCTGTAAGGTTAGCCCCCTTCATTGTGTACTAATTTCCATTGTCGGGGGGGTGTATGTAACACGTGACTCCGTGTTACAACCCAACGATGTTCGATTTTTACAAATGCCGTGCTCTTTAAGGTCAAATATTCTAAATTTGTTCTTACACAATATTTATCTTAACTGTGATTTTAGTAACAATCTCTGTTAATTTCAAGCAGTTTTAATCGATATTTCTTGAACTGCAATTTATTTGTTATTAATAGGGTTTTTAGTAGATAAACAGAACCGCGCGCGATCCGCGAGGATCACGCGGTGGACTATTGTGTCACTGCAGATTTATTTCGCTTAGTTGGATTATTCCTTGTTTACACAAAGGATTTACTGTTCACATTTATCCGAACTTCAGAGATTAATGGATTAATATAATGACATGAATTAAAACCATAGCAGACAGTGAACTAAATATTTGGATCAGAGACAGTTTATGTGCTCGGGTAGTAATAATAGCCACCGTGTATATTTAGGACGGATACATAATCACGAACTAGATAGCTACCCCGCAAAAATGCATGCAATATATATATATATATATATATATATATATATATATATATATATATATATATATATATATATTGAGTGATCTTTTAATTTACCCCATGCATATGCATAGATAGAATTTAGCTACTGTGACCATTCTTTGTTTAAAACCATAAATTTAAGTATAAATATATCTGTTTTGGAACTAGGTTACCACATGTGTTTAAATCTGCTATTGTGAGCATTGTACTGTGTATGTGGGATAAGAGCCAGGAGAAAGGTACGGGAAATATCGTTTCTAAATTTTACTGGTCAACGAAGATATATAATACCTCATTTCCTTTGGGGGAAAGGGACGAATTAGCACCTAGCAATTTCAAAGACGAACTCAGTGCGTGCTTAGAATAGAAATCTAATGGATCTTTGAGAAACTAGTAGTACAAATCTACTACTCACGAAAAAATGTGTGACGATCGCACTGCGCAATGTTTTAAGAAATATTTGTCAAAAGTATGATTATTTAGTCGTCACACATATAAATCGATACAAAGTTTAGAAGAAACAGATTTTTAAGCAAGTGTAAAATACCTCGTTTCTTAATAATATTTTAAATTTAAGGTTGGAATGACATATTAATGTTCAAATTTCCATTCGTGTTGGATAAAATAGGATATATCCTTGAGCATGAGCTTTGTTTACAATTTCTATAAAAATCAATTAATAAACTAACCAAACGGAAATTCGTACTGATTAGGAATAAAACGATAATAAGATCTTTTCTTCTATCGAAATAACAAATTTTGTACTTCAAATAACATGTGAAGAAACTAGCTAACCTAGGAATTCATTGCGCTTTGAGGAGTAAGAAAATTTATTCTGTAACGTCTAAACGTTTGATTAATTTATCATCAATGGATTTCAAGGATAACCAGTAACAAATTCTTAGTATTCGACTGAACACTAAAATCCCTATCAAATACGTACAAAAGAATGAGATTGATGCTGAAACAGTAAAAATTGTCATGTTTTTTTCAAAGCCTCGTTTTGCGTACGCGGGTAATAGCTGTGCACGGACAGTTTCACAAAGATCCGATTGATCACAATTTCCAATTTTTTTGTCTTTGATCGGGTTGGATTATAATTCGTTCCAATGGAAATGCGGTTCTATCACATCTTTGTTTACTGGCGACGTTTCGGTGCCTAATTTCCAGCACCATCCTCAGGCCACAAAACACAGTACTTTAATCACAATAGCAGATTTAAGCAAATGTGGTAACCTCGTTCCAAAACCATTCTGTTTATATATTTTTTTGACTCAACACTAGTTTTAATCATAGAATTTGTCTCAGTAACTAAACTCAATATATAACTATTTGTAATTAGCAGACCAATCCTTACCTCAGCTATCTCAAATTCCCGGTATACATAATCTCATCTCGTATGCAGAATATTGTAGGGGAGAGAGACAGTATCGAACCTTTTCTTATTTGTTATAACTGTATTGCTACTATGTCACGGTAATCAAAATTCAAAAATGATTAAACTAAAACCTTGTCTGTCATATACTGTATTTTATTTGTTTGATAAAGGACCATTGGTAATTGGTAAACATGAATATTTTCTATTCATATTATTTATTTATTACGTTAGTCACACCTTATATCAATATATAAAATACATGTCAATATGTATAAATGTGGAGGATGTTGAATCCTCCGCCTTATATAAAATGACCTTGAATGATAAATTTAAACCACCATAGCTGATTGTAACAACTTTATTTAAAAAGAATTTTTTCTTTTTATTTTCCAGAACATTCTTTGTTTAAATACTTGATTTTTAAAATTGTGCGCTATTTTCAGTTTTTGAGTATCTTGCTTACTGTCTGGTACGATAATTTTGGTCTGCTGCATTTTAACATTTCTTTCCATAATAAACGATTACAACATTATACAATAAACTCTTCCATCAATTGCCTTGTGTTCTGATATAATATAACACTGAGGAGGAGCCTTGGAACAGGTATAATTGTTTTATTTGTGGGTCACGTACACATCAAAACAGATTATTGCTGGCATAGCAGCTGTCCGACTCTCACCTTCCGATTGCCATTGTAAGTGTCAATTTAATTATTAAAACATTTGATCATGGATACCGATATTAAGTATGAGGACACATGCAAGTTAGTGCAGGACATAGCGGACTTGAATTTAAATGACACTAGCAATAATATAAGCATATCAGATTATACTGTGAATTTTAGGACTTCCAGCGATCTGGCATCTATGGGGCTTACAGACACGGATAGGTAAGGGGCCTCAACAAAATTTGGCGACCGCGCCAGTCCAAAAATATTAAGTCTACCACAGTATAAGTCAGAAAAACATTCAAGTTGGGTAGGAGATGCCCAAATGATATTTGAGGCTTATTATATTGTGAACCTTATGGAGAAATTTGTTGCAGCATGGATGGCATTGCCTGAAAATTTCCGAAATGCTTTGGAAAATTTCAGAGACAGAACTGTGAAAGAAAAGCCGTACAACGCATTTGAGTTATTAATGGCAGAAATTCAACAGAGATATCAGCCTGGAAGATCAGCGCAAATGTGCGAATTATTACGCTTAGAAAAAATGGGGCGTCAACTACCGTCCGAATTTTACGAACGCCTTTGCACAAAAGCTTCCAGGTTGAATATATCTAGAGATGTAGTCAACTCCATTTTTACAGCTGAGCTACCAATTAGGCTCAGAACAACAATGGAAGTATTTGACACAATGAACATAGATTGGCCAACAAAACTCAGAGGGTTAGACGGCGTGTATAAACAGCAAGAACCACAAGTACATGCTGTAATGGCAGATTCTGTAACGATGCAGCCAGGCAGGGCAGATACCGAAAACCACCTGGCTATACAAGAAACTTTGCGTTTCTTATGTAGAGAAGTTGCTAGCTTGCGTAGTGATATTGCACAACTTCAGAGTCAGGATAGGTATAATAGACGTCGAAGGAGTCACTCGCGTCAACGCTTCGAAGGGCCACGCGGATGGTGCAAGGCACATTGCGAATACGGACGCAGTGCGAAGTGCCAAGGCGAAAATTGTAATTACCCGCGATTAGGTGGACCCACATGGAAAGGAAGCACAAAACCGGTTGAGAGGAATCCGTCACCGGGAAAAGGGAACAACCCCCGCTAGTAGGAGCCGTAGGGGGGTTCCATTGCAAAGGCTCCCAGATATGCCTTTAAAAGGCATACTCAAAGCAAAAGAGGCGACTAGTACAAATAGCACCGAGATAGAAGGCAAGAGAGTCCGATTCTCACTAAGCGGGGATCTTGAAAACATTGCCGGATTGTCCAGCAAAAAGTTCATTATTAAGGATGAATTATCTGGATTAGAATTTCTCATAGACACGGGTGCTGAGGTAAGCATAGTTAGGTCAGACGTGGTGGAAGCAGATTGCCCCACATTTGATTATCAACTATGGGCCGCTAACGGTAGTCCAATTGAAGTAAAAGGGATGAAAGAAATGTCGGTAACATTAGGCCAGAAATCTTCCTTCCGTTGGAATTTTCTAGTAGCCGATGTCAAGGACCATATCATTGGCATGGATTTCTTGACCCATTTTAAGCTGACATTAGACCCCATAGCCAGGACTATCGCAGAAGGCGTAGGGACATCAACACATACTGAGTCTAACGTGTCGGCAGTTAGAACAGTCCTCTTACCTCGTCCAACAGTCGCACATGACTTTGCCGATATAATCGAGAAGCACCTAGCAGTGTTTCAACCTTTCAGTGCCAAAAGGATAGGTCTGAAGACAGGAGTAGAACACCTAATAGAATTGGTGGCTCCGTTGCCTTGTTCACCAAAGGCTCAACCATTGGCACAACACAAGCAACAGGTTGCTTTGTTCGAATTTCACCAATTGCGCGAAGAGGGGATTTGTAGAAGGTCAAATTCCAATTTTGCTTCCCCAATAGTGGTAGTTCCCAAACCTGAACCGGGTCAATGGAGGGTTTGTGGGAATTATCGTCTATTAAACTCAGTGACGAAGGGTGATTCTTATCCTCTCCCTAACCAGAGTACCTTACTCCGAGATATAATGGGATATGAGGTTTATTCAACTTTAGATCTCCAGAAAGCGTACTATCAGGTACCAATGGAAGAAAGTTCGATACCACTCACCGCAGTCAGATTTCCAGGAGGGGGATCGCATGAATTTCTTCGAATGCCTTTTGGTTTGAAAAATGCCAGTCAGACATTCCAGCGTTTGGCTGAAGAAATCCTTCAGAATTGTCCATTTGCGAGAGTATATATAGACGACATAATTATTTTTAGTCGCTCACGAAATGAACATCGTACGCATTTGGAAACGGTTTTGACCAGGCTGGAACAATATGGCTTAGTGGTCAAACCTAATAAGAGTAATATAGGTTGCTCTTCAGTTAAATACCTTGGGCATATACTTTCCAAAGACGGAATTAAACCTTTGGAAGATAAGGTCCAAGCTATTAAGGACGTAACGGAACCCCGAACCGTACGCCAGTTGCGAAGGTTCTTGGGTATGATCAGCTATTATCGTCGATTCATTCCAGGTCTAGCCGGAATTCTTGGATCGTTAACAAGCCATCTCACTCGTGAAAAGAGCACGATCAAGAAGTCTTGGCCTATAAACTTGAGTCAAGAAGACCGAGAAAATTTCCAAAAGGCCAAGGACATGTTAAGTGACATAACCACATTAGCACCTGTAGATTGGGAAAAACCTTTCGAACTAATCACAGATGCCTCAGATGTTGCATTAGGGGCAGTGCTACAGCAAAGAGATCAGGACGTAGTAAGACCGATTGGGTTTTATAGCCGTAAGCTTAATGATCGAGAAAAACGTTATGATACGTTTGGTAAAGAGCTTCTAGCAGTGTATGCAGCAGTGATACACTTCGAGCATTACTTAGATGGTCACAAGTTTAAGTTATTGACCGATCATAAGCCATTGATTAGCATACTTGGTAAGACAGCTAGGCTTAATTACTCTCGTAGAGTAAATTCCCAAATAACACGGTTAGCAGAGTTCGATTTCACTGTGTCTCATATTGCTGGTAAGGAGAATGTGGTGGCCGATGCACTTAGCCGACCGAATGAAGCTGATGTCGAGCTGATATTTCAAGGTCCATTAAAAAATTTAGATGAATCAATGAACGATTTCGTTAGTCAAATCGAGGAAGCGCAAGGATCGGATCCCTTTACATTAGTATTATCTAAAAGACCAGGATATGTTCGTAAGCTCATAAGTGGCAAGTGGTTGTTATGCGAAACATCTAGAAGTCAACCACGACCATATGTGCCATTGGAGTTACGGGCCAAGATTATCCAAGTGTTGCATGACATGGGTCATCCATCCATTAAAGCCACCATTCGATTGATCAACGACAGATACGTATGGCCGCACATGTCTAAAGACATACGGGTATGGGTAAGAGCCTGTGCCAAGTGTCAAACGTGTAAGGTGTGGAGACATACCAGAACCGAGATAAAGAACATTGGAATACCAAATGGACGGTTCAGACACGTACACATAGACATTGTTGAGATGCCTGAAGTAAACGGAAACAAATACTTGCTGACTATGGTAGATAGATTTAGTCGTCAATTTGAAGTGGCGATTTTAAAAGACATGACAGCGCAAGAAGTTTTGTTCGCGTTTCTACATAATTGGATATCGCGTTATGGTGTTCCGGAAAAGGTCACTAGTGATCGCGGTAGTCAATTTATGTCAGAGCTTTTCGTAAGATCCCTCAACATCATGGGAACCACTATAATACATACTAGCGCGTATAACCCACGAGCGAATGGGATGGTAGAAAGGCTACATCGTGAACTGAAAGCTGCATTAAGGTGTACTAGTGGAACAAGCTGGATACACGATCTTCCTATAGTACTACTCGCCATGCGCAACAGATATAGGGCACAATTAGGAACTTCCATAGCAGAATTGGTTTATGGAGAACCATTAAGGTTGCCTGGAGATCTTCTAATAGAAACTCCAAGTAGTCTTGATTGGGCTTCTAGTTATGTAGATTGGTTTGTAGGAGCACTTAGAGACAAGATGTGTCGTTTGGCCCCAACCAAGACTAGAAAACCTAAAACTAAATGCTATGTGTCCTCCGATTTAAAATCGGCTTCGCATGTATATATAACTAATGAGAATAGGAAGAACTGCCTAACACCATTTTACAAAGGACCATACAAGGTCAAGAGGATGACTGACAAGAATGTCATCATAGAAATAAATGGCATTGAGGATTGTGTTACGTTGGATCGCTGTATTCCCCAGTTTATCTGGATTGACGGTGTGACCGAATTAAAAGATGCGTCGAATGACCGTTCCATGGGCGAATCTGAGGTGTGCAATCCCATCTTGCAGACACATAATGAAATGCAGTACTCGGAAGAACCGTTGTCTAACATATCAAAATCTTATTCTACTGAATCACAGCATGAAAACTATTTGTCGACACCAGATGATTTTGAAGAACCAGCGAATGTTATACCGGGCGAGATGACGACGTCAGGGGCGCCAGTATGCACAAAACGTTCTGGAAGAATACATCGTCAGCCGAAGAACGATGATTACATCTACTATTAGTCGTTCCTCTCTTTTTTTGAGAAGGTGGTGTATGTGGAGGATGTTGAATCCTCCGCCTTATATAAAATGACCTTGAATGATAAATTTAAACCACCATAGCTGATTGTAACAACTTTATTTAAAAAGAATTTTTTCTTTTTATTTTCCAGAACATTCTTTGTTTAAATACTTGATTTTTAAAATTGTGCGCTATTTTCAGTTTTTGAGTATCTCGCTTCCTGTCTGGTTCTAAAATTTTGGTCTGCTGCATTTTAACATTTCTTTCCATTATAAACGATTACAACATTTTACAATATAATCTTCCATCACTTGCCTTGTGTTCTGATATAATATAACACTGAGGAGGAGCCTTGGAACAGGTATAATTGTTTTATTTGTGGGTCACGTACACCAAAACAGATTATTGCTGAAATATATAGCTTTCCAACTTTCACCTTCCGTCTGCCATTAAGTAAGTGTCAATTTAATTATTAAAACATTTGATCATGGTTACCGATATTAAGTATGAGGACACATGCAAGTTAGTGCAGGACATAGCGGACTTGAATTTAAATGACACAAGCAATAATATAAGCATATCAGACTCTACTGTGAATTTTAGGACTTCCAGCGATCTGGCATCTATGGGGCTTACAGACACGGATAGGTAAGGGGCCTCAACATAAAAACATATATATAAATATAAGCAACAGTGTGAGTCAAATATCCCTAATCCTATATATATATATATATATATATATATATATATATATATATATATATATATATATATTCATGATGTCCATTCCTTTTAATTTAACAGTATTCTTATAAATAGGAAAACACAAATAACAAAGTGGATAAAGGCCATTTATTTCGTGAATACTAATCATCTCTTATACAATCATACATATTTATACATTTTGGGTTTTCAATTGATTATGCTAGTGGTAACAAATCTGACTCGTTTTTACTGCTGTTTCTTGTTTTGACTAGTTGGTGAGTGTGTATGCGTTTGTGTTTGTGTTGTGTATGCGTGTTTGCATGTAAAGGTCATTCTCGCAGTATTGCGAAGTGATGTCTGAGATCTTGTCATTATTGTTTTGATAACTTGAGAGTTAACCATTTGTGCAAATTGTTCACTGTTATCTATACAAGTGCTATTTTTCCCAGTATAGTTGATCGTTTCACCCCGCTGCGCAAGGGTGCTATTTTCGCTTGGTAACAACGCTAATGTTGATTGTCGTGTTAAACGCTCACACTGTTTGGAGACTTCTGTCATCGTATGCGCCTCTGTTATCTCAACTTCACCTTGTTGCCTCGTATGCGCCTCTGTTATCTCAACTTCACCTTGTTGCCAATCCGATTGTACGTTTGTTGATTCTAGTCGAGGGCCTGTTGGTTCTTGGCTGGATACTAGTAGATTGTTGTTGAATTTTGTTATTCTTGGCCAGTCGATAAGGATATCATGTTGATGAAACTTTTGAATATTAAGGTCAGGTGCTTGTTGTTTTATGTAAAGGGCTTCGTAGATAAATAATAATTTTTCTGATTTTGCTTTATGTAGAATTGTGAAATTGGTCGAATTGACAGGGTGCCCCGTTGCCAAAATATGATCGGAAATAGCTGATTTTCCTGACGGTGGCAAGCCTTTGTTAATCAATTTCTGTGGCAAATGTTGTTGGATTCTGCTTATCAATTGCTTCTTCGTACGTCCGATATATGTGCTACCGCACATACATGAGAATTTGTAGACTATGAATGATTTGGAGAGAATTGGCAATTGATCTTTGGCATCCAACCTCATGATTCTCTGTGTACTAAATGTCATATTAACTTTAACACTGGGAAAGTTGTCCTTAGTTATTCTATTCAGCCGCCGTGCAATTATTGAGGCTGGTACGTCGCCTCTAAATGGTAAGTTTAGGAAAACCTGCTTGCCGGTATCCTCTCTAGTACGAATCTGCCGTGGTCTGATGTTGACATCAATGAAACGCTCTGGGTAGTTGTTCATTAGCAAAATTTTCCTGAGGTAGCCCAGTTCTTCCTCAATCTTGTGTTCAGAGCAGATCTTCCTGATTCTGTTTGCTAGGTTGTTTACTAAGTTTCTTTTGTGGGATTTTGGCACACTACTGTTGTAATGAATGTATTGTCCGGTGAAAGTGGATTTTCTATGTATGGCCAGTGTCAAATCTCCGTTTGCTTCTCGAGTGAGTTTGATGTCAAGGAAGGGAAAACTGTCGTCTTTCTCTACCTCGAGAGTGAATTTGATGTCTGGATCGACTCCATTTGCTTGTTTGAGGATTTCGGAAGGGTCTGCTGCTTCTGAGATGAACAACAAGATATCATCTACTTACCGTTTGTAAAGTGCGCACTGGTCAAATTGAGTTATCAAAACTGCAAGATGCTGAGAGCATCATTCAATCACTGGGTTGTCAAATTACAAGACTGAACGACGGCGAATACATCGGTTTTACAAAGAAGATAGAAACACTGATGAAAATAACAGAGGACAAAGAAACCAAGGACCTCACGAGAGACCTGGACAAATTTCCTACGCAATCAAAATTTCCTACGAACCCAGACGCTTTTATTCACAATTATTCAAAAGTGATCTTGTCAAAACACCAGAAAGAATTACTCTCCTTAGGAGCAAAATTCTGCGTAGTCAAGAAAAACCTAAGTGAACGTGACATTATAGACATTCAGGCTGGAACGGAAAATTTCTACAATGACTTAACGAAAGACACCGCCCCACATGCATTCAATGGACAAGGACTGAAAGCTGAGATAGTAAGCGCACTAGAACAATACAAGAAGGAATTCAAAGGCAGCCAAATCATCACAAAACAGAACATAGACGAACTCAGAAAACTCCAATCAGACAAATCCATACGACTTGCCACACCCGACAAAGGATCAGGAATTGTTATACTTGAAGCCGACGCTTACAGGAAGGCCATGAACGATATAATAAATGATCAATCTAAATTTAAGCATGACATCAAACAGAAAGATGATTCAACGAACATCGAATCAAGAATTAATGCAATTTTGAAAAAGATGGAAAAACATGTTCTAACATCGATGGCTGACTCCGAGATTAGATCAAAACTCACAGAAGACATCCAAAAAGCAAAACCAGTCGGAACAAACACCGCAAGATTGTACGGCAAACCAAAAACTCATAAAGCCGTGACAGCCTCAGGAGCTCCTTCGATGCGGCCCATTATGTCAATGATCAACGCTCCACAACATAAACCAGCCAAGTTTCTCTGCAAACTACTTGAACCAATACGGAGCATCATAAACGCTAACACTATCAAGGACTCCTTCGAACTAGCAAATGAATTGAAGGGGAAGAACATCCTACAGAATAAAATGGTCTCGCTTGACGTCTCATCCTTATTTAAAAACATACCACTGGATAAGACAACGGAGATCTTGTGTGAACTCATCAAAAATGAGTTTTTTTACTTCCCTATAGATACCAATGACATCAAAGACCTCATATTAGCATGTACTAAAAACGTGCAATTTACATTCGAAGGGATATACTACCGTCAGATCAATGGTGTAGCTTTGGAAGTTGCATCACACCCCTCCTGGCAGATGTATACATGTACCACAAGTAAAAAACGAGCCTAAAAGGTATAATTGACCAGTGCGCACTCTACAAACGGTAAGTAGATGATATCCTGTCGTTCATCTCAGAAGCAGCAGACCCTTCCGAAATCCTCAAACAAGCAAATGGAGTCGATCCAGACATCAAATTCACTCTCGAGGTAGAGAAAGACGACAGTTTTCCCTTCCTTGACATCAAACTCACTCGAGAAGCAAACGGAGATTTGACACTGGCCATACATAGAAAATCCACTTTCACCGGACAATACATTCACTACAACAGTAGTGTGCCAAAATCCCACAAAAGAAACTTAGTAGACAACCTAGCAAACAGAAATCAGGAAGATCTGCTCTGAACACAAGATTGAGGAAGAATTGGGCTACCTCAGGAAAATTTTGCTAATGAACAACTACCCAGAGCGTTTCATTGATGTCAACATCAGACCACGGCAGATTCGTACTAGAGAGGATACCGGCAAGCAGGTTTTCCTAAACTTACCATTTAGAGGCGACGTACCAGCCTCAATAACTGCACGGCGGCTGAAAAGAATAACTAAGGACAACTTTATTTTGTTATAAACCTCGCAATTATTTAATTGTTCATACACTTTCAATTCATAATCTGACCGGTTCATAAGTACCGTGGCACCACCTTTATGATAGAACCGCATTTCCATTGGAACGAATAATAAGTCAACCCGATCTAAGACAAAACAAAATTGGAAATTGTGATAAATCGGATCTTTGTGAAACTGTCAGTGCACAGCTATTACCCGCGTACGCAAAACGCGGCATTGGAATATATGAAGGTAGCACGCAGTCAACATTCAAAAAATTGCCATGTTTCTCCCTGATAAACATAAATCTAAGTTTGAATATTGTGTTGTCAATGTGATGTTCGAGTATAAAGAGGAGAGTTTTAAGCCGAATTATAAATTAAAATGCTTAGGTGCAGAGTTATTATCCAAAAAAATAATATGCCTTAAGGCGGGTAAAGTTGGCGCAACTGTATTAATGAACCCGTCAGATTACGAATTTAAATTTTATAAGCAATTAAATAATGTCGATGTTTGTAATATAATGAATAAAGACCCAACAGATAAGATTCAACAGAAGGTTAAGACTATAATCAATCAAATTATTGAGTTGGAGAATTTCGATTCAGGACTTGGGAATTCATAAATCCAGTGTCATACAGTCCTCCGAGTGTTCATCATTTAGTGA
Organism: Eudiplozoon nipponicum; assembly: GCA_029291075.1. Classification (NCBI taxonomy): domain Eukaryota; kingdom Metazoa; phylum Platyhelminthes; class Monogenea; order Mazocraeidea; family Diplozoidae; genus Eudiplozoon; species Eudiplozoon nipponicum. Next base: position 94,157 of record JAQBSW010001339.1, on the reverse strand, counting down.
AGATTCATAAGCAAGATAATCTACTTAGAATAATTGTAAATGTTAAATGCTCACCAACTTATACAATGCCCAAATTTTTATGCAGCAGAATTATAAATTATACATATTGTTTATATTATACCTCATAGAACACAAAAAATTTTTGACATTGGTTGTAGGCACAATTTGATGGAGAGCGGTAGAATGGCATGCCTGGATATTTGATCGATGTATACTAACTTTAGATAGTGCGAAACATTGTCAAACCGAATTTCCAGAGATAATAGAATGTATTAAAATGACGTAAATAAGTATTATTTAAATGTTAGATATTTGCTTGACCACTACTTCCTTTATGTCCCTATGGGACAACCATTATCGGTCCCAGTCGCTAATTTGTTATGCACTATTTTGGAAAATCTGTTGTTAAAATCTCCTCACAAGACAAATGTGTATGTGAAGTTGCTAGAAGATTTGTTCCTAAATTGGAAACAGGGTGGTAAAGAATTAAATAAATTTCTCGATTTCTTCTCAAACCACCTATATGGAATAAAAAAGACACTCTTAAATCTATAATGATATTAAGGAGTTTTGGTACAGTGGATCTGAAAAAAGTGTTAATAAATTGACGGGCCTAAAGGAAATAAACATCAGAAACGCCTATTTGAAATTATAATAGAGAGGTAAAAGGAAGAGATGTTTTTGAAATTTAAGAGTAATATAATATATCAAGCAAAGAAGGTAACAGAACTAGAAAAGCGCAAAATTATGGTATTACCTGATTCAAAATTGAGCTGAAAAATTAGAATAATAGCAGCTAAATACAATATCAAAACAGTTTTAAGACAATCGCTTACTATAGGCAATAAACTACCTAACCAAAAGAAAAAATAGAACCCCTCAATACATCAGGAGTATATGCGATACCTTGCAAAGATTGCAAGCTCAGGTATATAGGCGAAACCATGCGCCCGATAAAGGTTCGTAGAGGGGAACACAAAACGGCTTGCAAATACGGACACATTCAAAGATCAGATCTAGCTAGGCATTCAAGGGAAACAGGTCATGAAATAGACTGGGATGGATGCAAACGCATCGCGTTATGCAACCGCAACAGATTAACTAGACTAATTAGAGAGTCGATTGAAATAAAATCGGGGAATGATGTAATGAATGTAACATCGGTAGAAAAATCATTAGGCCCAATATTTAATGAAGCATTTTCTAGGGTCGGAAAACGGGAAGCGGATGAACCGGAGTTAATTATAAACCTGAGTAAGAGACCCTGTTTATTGGAAACTGATTGAGAATGACCTAGAACGATATAAATTCCTATTTCCTATTATCGTTACCTTTCTCAAAAACATTAATCAGGAGATGGTACACAAATTTATAAATAGATGTGTTAGACAATGTGCATATAAATAATTTATTTTTAAAAAATATATATATATATATATATATTTATTATATCCATGCCCTTTTAATTAACACAGTATTCTTATAATTAGGAAAACAACACAAATAACAAAGTGGATAAGGCCATTTATTTCGTGAATACTAATCATCTCTTATACAATCATACATATTTATACATTTTGGGTTGTCAATTGGTTATGTTATCGGTGACAAATCTGACTCGTTATTACTGCTGTTTCTTGTTTTGACTAGTAGGTGAGTGTGTATGCGTTTGTGTTTGTGTTGTGTATGTGTGTTTGCATGTAAAGGTCATTCTCGCAGTATTGCGAAGTGATGTCTGAGATCTTGTCATTATTGTTTTGATAACTTGAGAGTTAGCCATTTGTGCAAATTGTTCACTGTTATCTATACAAGTGCTATTTTTCCCAGTATAGTTGATCGTTTCACCCCGCTGCGCAAGGGTGCTATTTTCGCTTGGTAACAACGCTAATGTTGATTGTCGTGTTAAACGCTCACACTGTTTGGAGACTTCTGTCATCGTATGCGCCTCTGTTATCTCAACTTCACCTTGTTGCCTCGTATGCGCCTCTGTTATCTCAACTTCACCTTGTTGCCAATCCGATTGTACGTTTGTTGATTCTAGTCGAGGGCCTGTTGGTTCTTGGCTGGATACTAGTAGATTGTTGTTGAATTTTGTTATCCTTGGCCAGTCGATAAGGATATCATGTTGATGAAACTTTTGAATGTTAAGGTCGGGTGCTTGTTGTTTTATGTAAAGTGCTTCGTAGATGAATAATAATTTTTCGGATTTTGCTTTATGTAGAATTGTGAAATTGGTCGAATTGACAGGGTGCCCCGTTGCCAATATATGATCGGAAATAGCTGATTTTCCTGACGGTGGCAAGCCTTTGTTAATCAATTTCTGTGGCAAATGTTGCTGGATTCTGCTTATCAATTGCTTCTTCGTACGTCCGATATATGTGCTACCGCACATACATGAGAATTTGTATACTATGAATGATTTGGAGAGAATTGGCAATTGATCTTTGGCATCCAACCTCATGATTCTCTGTGTACTGAATGTCATATTAACTTTAACACTGGGAAAGTTGTCCTTAGTTATTCTATTCAGCCGCCGTGCAATTATTGAGGCTGGTACGTCGCCTCTAAATGGTAAGTTTAGGAAAACCTGCTTGCCGGTATCCTCTCTAGTACGAATCTGCCGTGGTCTGATGTTGACATCAATGAAACGCTCTGGGTAGTTGTTCATTAGCAAAATTTTCCTGAGGTAGCCCAGTTCTTCCTCAATCTTGTGTTCAGAGCAGATCTTCCTGATTCTGTTCGCTAGGTTGTTTACTAAGTTTCTTTTGTGGGATTTTGGCACACTACTGTTGTAATGAATGTATTGTCCGGTGAAAGTGGATTTTCTATGTATGGCCAGTGTCAAATCTCCGTTTGCTTCTCGAGTGAGTTTGATGTCAAGGAATGGGAAACTGTCGTCTTTCTCTACTTCGAGAGTGAATTTGATGTCTGGATCGACTCCATTTGCTTGTTTGAGGATTTCGGAAGGGTCTGCTGCTTCTGAGATGAACAACAAGATATCATCTACATACCTTTTGTAGAATGCGCACTGGTCAATTATACCTTTCAGACTCGTTTTTTCCAGGTGATACATGTATACATCTGCCAGGAGGGGTGCGATGCAGCTTCCCATAGCTACACCATTGATCTGGCGGTAGTATATACCTTCGAAAGTAAATTGCACGTTTTTAGTACATGCTAATATGAGGTCTTTGATGTCATTGGTGTCTATAGGGAAGTCAAAAATCTCATTTTTGATGAGATCACACAAGATCTCCGTTGTCTTATCCAGTGGTATGTTTGTAAATAAGGATGAGACGTCAAGCGAGACCATCTTATTCTGTAGGATGTTCTTCCCCTTCAATTCATTTGCTAGTTCGAAAGAGTCCTTGATAGTGTTAGTGTTTATGATGCTCCGTATTGGTTCAAGTAGTTTGCAGAGAAACTTGGCTGGTTTATGTTGTGGAGCGTTGATCATTGACATAATGGGCCGCATCGAAGGAGCTCCTGAGGCTGTCACGGCTTTATGAGTTTTTGGTTTGCCGTACAATCTTGCGGTGTTTGTTCCGACTGGTTTTGCTTTTTGGATGTCTTCTGTGAGTTTTGATCTAATCTCGGAATCAGCCATCGATGTTAGCACATGTTTTTCCATCTTTTTCAAAATTGTATTAATTCTTGATTCGATGTTCGTTGAATCATCTTTCTGTTTGATGTCATGCTTAAATTTGGATGGATCATTCCTTGACATCAAACTCACTCGAGAAGCAAACGGAGATTTGACACTGGCCATACATAGAAAATCCACTTTCACTGGACAATACATTCATTACAACAGTAGTGTGCCAAAATCCCACAAAAGAAACTTAGTAAACAACCTAGCGAACAGAATCAGGAAGATCTGCTCTGAACACAAGATTGAGGAAGAACTGGGCTACCTCAGGAATATTTTGCTAATGAACAACTACCCAGAGCGGTTCATTGATGTCAACATTAGACCACGGCAAATTCGTACTAGAGAGGACACCGGCAAGCAGGTTTTCCTAAACTTACCATTTAGAGGCGACATACCAGCCTCAATAATTGCACGGCGGCTGAATAGAATAACTAAGGACAACTTTCCCAGTGTTAAAGTTAATATGACATTCAGTACACAGAGAATCATGAGGTTGGATGCCAAAGATCAATTGCCACTTCTCTCCAAATCATTCATAGTCTATAAATTCTCATGTATGTGCGGTAGCACATATATCGGACGTACGAAGAAGCAATTGATAAGCAGAATCCAGCAACATTTGCCACAGAAATTGATTAACAAAGGCTTGCCACCGTCAGGAAAATCAGCTATTTCCGATCATATATTGGCAACGGGGCACCCTGTCAATTCGACCTATTTCACAATTCTACATAAAGCAAAATCCGAAAAATTATTATTCATCTACGAAGCACTTTACATAAAACAACAAGCACCCGACCTTAACATTCAAAAGTTTCATCAACATGATATCCTTATCGACTGGCCAAGGATAACAAAATTCAACAACAATCTACTAGTATCCAGCCAAGAACCAACAGGCCCTCGACTAGAATCAACAAACGTACAATCGGATTGGCAACAAGGTGAAGTTGAGATAACAGAGGCGCATACGAGGCAACAAGGTGAAGTTGAGATAACAGAGGCGCATACGATGACAGAAGTCTCCAAACAGTGTGAGCGTTTAACACGACAATCAACATTAGCGTTGTTACCAAGCGAAAATAGCACCCTTGCGCAGCGGGGTGAAACGATCAACTATACTGGGAAAAATAGCACTTGTATAGATAACAGTGAACAATTTGCACAAATGGCTAACTCTCAAGTTATCAAAACAATAATGACAAGATCTCAGACATCACTTCGCAATACTGCGAGAATGACCTTTACATGCAAACACACACACAAACGCATACACACTCACCTACTAGTCAAAACAAGAAACAGCAGTAATAACGAGTCAGATTTGTTACCACTAGCATAATCAATTGAAAACCCAAAATGTATATAATATATATATATATATATATATATATATATATATATATATATATATATATATATATATATATGTATATATGTATGGCTTTGTTTTTGAATACTTATAGAAAATTTGTTCAATCATATCTTCTTCTTATTATTGATACATTCCTGTAACTGCTTTTTTTCTTTATTAGTAACTTAATATTATAATCTTGATATAAGTACTTAACCCATTAATTACATAGACATGTCAGTATAAACTAAAAATTGTATAGTGTAGCAAAGGCAATTTATCCGGTAGACCGGACTGGCCTGAGTTTCCCGCGAACTGGACTCACAAGTGGGTACATCTACATCGCGTTCTGTCCGCGAAAAATTCTAACCAGTACGTGATGAGATATCAATAAAGAAGAAACCGGTCTACTGGATGAATTGCCTTTGCTACACTATACCATGTTTAGTTTATACTGATATATGTAAGTAATTAAAGGGTCAGGTGCTTATATCAAGATCGCAACCTTGATTATAGTAATTGTTAAGTCACTGCCCGCGCAACCAATATTTGTTTAATAGTAAGTTAATATGCTGAATCCGCAGATTTTCCATCCAGACGATTAATCAGAAAATCCATCATTTAATGTATGCTTTACCCTTGAAAATAAATGCTATAATAGGTGGCATATGACTGCATAAATGTTTTCTAAGCCTAATTGCAGAGTCTATCAGTATAAACTCAGCATTTCATCTGGTAGAAAAGGCAAATCTTCCAGACATAGGGAAGGATAACTATTAAATACAAATTGGTATATAACTTTAAATTGAGTGTACTGTGCGCTACTTGTGGCGAAGTAATCTAAGATTGAGATTACGCAGATTACGTGTTCCGTTGTGAGTCCAGTCTGGGGCGAATTGTAAAAAGATCATTAATAGTTTACAATAAGTACGAAATTGGTCTACTGAAGGAATTTTCATTACTAACTGATGCAATGTTTAGTTTAAAATGGAAGATTACACCTAGAAAATATTCTGTCATTAGCCGTCAGATCAATGTAATTTCCACAAATGAACCGGCGTCTGTTGTACTAAAACAGGTGTGGAGCGCCATGAAAATTGACTAGATATTCAATGACTCTTTCTTCTGTTATTGAATTTGGTATTAATTGGAAAGGCAATGTCGGATGAGTGTCTTGCACACCCACACTACCTTTTGTGATTATTCTAATAATAGAATATTTAGAAGAAATAATTTGTCTGGCGCGTGCAAAGGGTAAATTAATGTCAATCGACTGCAGTTTCGTTTAGATGTACGTACATGTGTATCAATTATATTTTAAATGAGTTTTTAGTTATGTATACACATACACATGCACATGCGTGGCGTGCGCCTGTTTAATGGTATGAAAATAATTGTTAATGAGTAAAACCTGAGTGTTTCGAATTGAAATTTAACATGTGCATTGGTCTTTCGGACTTTAGCTTGTAACACGCGGCTCCGCGTTACAATCCAACGATGTTCAATTTTCACAAATATAGTGCTCTTTAAGGTAAAAAAAATCTAACTCTGTTTTTACACAATATTTATCTTAATTGTGATTTTATAAACAATCTCTGTTAGTTCCAAGCAGTTTTAATTGAGATTTCTTGAACTGCAATTTTAATTGTAATTAATAGGTTTTGTTTAATAAATATACACACCCGCGCGCAATACGTAGGGAACATGCGGTGGAATATAGTGCCCTTGTGGATTGATTGTCCTTCTTTGAATTATTCACAGTTTACACAAATAATTACTGTTCGTATATGATTCTACGCATCAGGACATTAGATGTTTCTCAATCACATTTACAAATTCTATAGTTCAAAGGATTATTATAACTAAATCCTTTAAAACCCAACAAACAGTGGAATAATTATTTGTGATGTTTTTTCAAGATTGTTTTACACGATTTTTATCCATCAATTATCAGTGACAATATTTACCAGTGACTTTGAACTAAATTGCTAATCAATCTCGATTAACTTCATCGTATATTTTCAATTATTTACATGTATTCATCACGTTTCAGACGTCTGTGTTCCTGATAATTACTTGTGTATAAGACCTTCAATTTTGTTGACAATATATCGTTTTGTTGCCGTCTAGAGCACGGTCCGTTTTGTTTAACTGTGAATTGATTCATGCTTAGCTACACCATTTGCAATAAACGGATGAAAATGGATGAGTTTTCTCACATCACCCTTCGGGAAAGGGACATGGATTAATCCTGAACGCGGATCCTAATAACAGCTACCAGATATTATATAGGAGGATTATTTCGCACTAAATAAACAACTAGCTCGCAGAACCTCTTACATTAGCTACAAAACCTCCTACAATATGATGATGTTAATCCAGATTGATTAGCAATTTAGTTCAAAGTCACTGGTAAATATTGTCACTGATAATTGATGGATACAAATCGTGTAAAAACAGTGTTGAAAAAACATTACAAATAATTATTCCACTGTTTGCTAGGTTTTAAATGATTTAGTTATAATTATCCATTGAACTATAGAATTTGTGAATGTGATTGAAAAAAAATCTGATGTCCTGATGCGTAGAATCATATACGAACAATAATTAATTGTGTTAAATGAAAATAATTCAAAGAAGGACAATCAATCAACAAGGGCACGATATTCCACTGCATGTTCCCTGTGTATTGCGCTCGGGTGTGTATATTTTTAAAACAAAACCATATTAATTACAATTAAAATTTCAGTTCAAGAAATCCCAATTAAAACTGTTTGAAACTAACAGAGATTGTTTCTAAAATCACAGTTAAGAGAAATATTGTGTAAAAACAGAGTTAGATTATTTGACCTTAAAGAGCACTATATTTGTCAAAATTGAACATCGTTGGGTTATAACGCGGAGCCGCGTGTTACAAGTTTATCTCTCAACAACCATAATGGTTTCAATTGAAAATTAACATGTGTATTGGTCTTTTGGACAATAGTTTTATCACTCATGGAATGATTATATGACGAGTTTTTCTGAATTATTGGTCTCCCCCACCAGAAAATGTGAGGAAAATCTCAGTTACATCATTTTACATTTAGTGTATAGAACGAATAGTTAAGGCATGCAAATGATAAATTAATATTCAGCCATTCTAGTCTCAATTAGTTAGATGAAAATAACAGTTACGGAAAGGCACACACACACACATACACACACACACATGTGACACGCGAATATCTAGTGAAAGGACAGTCTGAAGTATAAATAATATGGCTAGAGGAAATAACACGCTTGCTTCATTAGTTTTATTTGTTAAACTTGTGAGGATCAGCAGACTGATGAAGGCTACCGATAAGAAAAGACGAAATATTTCTGGGAAAGAAAACTACTGGAACAATAATAGTTGCGTTAGTCAAAACGCAGATCAGGTAAACTAAAGTTTTTTCTTTATTTTCTGCTAAAGCGAGCTACGCTAGATTTATTATTATTTATTTCGATGGAAACAGCGTCTCGGTAAAAAGAAATTTTCAAGAAAATTGTCTTATAAGATCGGGTGTCTAATTATCTTGACCACTCCATCTTTTTGAAATCGAGCGGTACTCGCCTGCGACGGGTGCGAAATACTCTATTCCGTGTGAATTTATTTATAGTTTTACTGCGGACGCTTGATAAACTCGGTCTATTGAAGATGTTTCGAATACAGACGTTAAGTAGCAAACATTCTAATTTATTATCTAAATCAAATTTGTGTTTTCGATATAAGCACAAGCCCATTGTTCCTAAAAAGTTGCACAAAAAAACTAAACAAGCATAATTTACATGTACTGACGATCATTGCCAAAACATATCGACAAATTGACTAACGAAGATCAAACTGTATTTAATGTAACTGTTATGGAAAACAATATATGAATAGTGGCATGATCTTGGAAAGAGTTTTTATCTTCCTATTCTAGAGATGATCATGGAGGTTCGAAACTCGTCAGAACGTGGGACTTTCGATAGTTTTACTTTCTTGTGCGACTGGTTGGATACAATGGAATTTGGTTTTTATCAAGCATGTAAACATGATTGTAAAAATTGCTCTCATCATCCGCGAAATCATTGATTAGTTAAATTTTTCAATTACAATTAGACTGTAAAATTACCTTTTCCTATGTGTATAATCATTGTAATGATATTTACTCGAAATAATGTTTTCTGTGATGCGATTTTAAAACTAACTCAATATATATTATATCAATTTAGCCTGCAAAGGGTACCAACACAACGGGTTTCGAGATACAGAAACTGAAAATGGTACAAATAGATTAATTTTGCAGATATACTACATTTCACCAAAATCGAGAATAACGACAAAATATGAATAGGTTTTACCCCAGTAAATCGATCCTTTCTAGACATAAGTGACATCAATTATCAGAATTCGTGGTAGTTATTTCATCGTTACGATAAATATTTAATTTTTCTATATACGTCGTTTGCGGAGTACTAGTGAACATGCAAGTGCGTACAAGATATTTCTTATCTTGTAAAACATTATTTGGAATAAAATAAGAAATTAATACACTCGTGCATATTATAAATCTTTCTGCTCCTAATTAAATTAATATTTTGCCAGGTACGTAAAGCCTAATACACAATAATATATATATATATATATATATATATATATATATTTTTATATAATGGCCGTTTTTCTCAAGACTAATAAATTTAACTTTCCAATATTTCGATTAAATATAGCCTAGGTTTTCACTTGATTATGTGGTTGTCAACAAGTCTGGCTCGGTTTTACTTCTATTTATTGTTTGGGCTGCTTAGTAAATGTGTATGCGTATGTGTCATCATCATCATGATGTCCAGCCATACAAATGTCAAAAGTGACTAATGTTTCACTCCAGTATAACCGTAAGGAGTGAAAAAGTATATAAATGAACACAGAAATAATATTTTAGACAAATTATTAGTGATATTTACGAGAGAGAGAGAGGCAGAGAGAAAAGGAACATATAGCTACTATGAGTAAATTTATCACGATAACTCACAGAAATGAGGCAAACTAAACCTCTCCACAACACCATTATGGTCAAGTTAGCATTTGGGCAAGGCAAAATCAGCATTACAGCTTCCTTACAGATTTCACTGTATCACGTCCTAAACAAACCAAATCTCGCAGCTGACTTTGCCCTACGAAGATGATTCTACTAGACATCTGCAACAAGATCGCTACTGAGCTCGATTCGATGCCATATAGCTAAGGGTTTCTACCCAAGAAATATTATGCGTACGAGGACCTCATCCTGGCAGACGAGTGGGTCCTATACTACCCAATTTGTATGTAAGAAACTTCAACTGTTTCTGCCATGTCAAAATCTGTCCACCTTGTTTCTTATGCCAATCTGGTACTGGATGAGGGAACAGAGCTCTACTGGGCAATCGAAATGAGGTCATGCGCAAAACGTGACCGAGCCAACGACGATGATTGAGCCTTATTTGTTCCTTTTACAACATGCTCTTATTGTCTGATCCGAAAATACACCTACGAGATTCGTTGTTGTTAACCAAAATGTGCTATACTTCTCAAACAACGATGATCAAATGCCTTTAAGCGTCTTAAATCGTCAACTCTAAGTTTCACTAGCGTATGGTAAGACTGCGCGTACAGATGCATTATAAACACGACCTTTAAGGCAAAGTGAAATATTCGCGTTTCTCCATAAATGACGACGGTTCGAGGAAGCTACTCTACCTATCGTGATTCGTATTCTCACCTCGTCGGACATGTTGCCTACATTATTGATAGAGCACCCAGGATATGTAAACCTGTCGACTATGTTTATATCTTCATTCTGCAATCGCAACGTTGGAGTGAGTGCTGAGTGATTCTATAACAGTATCTTACATTTAGAGGGTGCGAATTTCATATCAAAAGTCGGAAAAACGTCTGTTTATCTATCCAAGGTGTACTGGGTAGCATCCCGATTGTCGAATAATAACACCTTATCGTCCGCATAGTCAAGATCGACTAGTTTATCGCCCGGGAGAACTTCAACTCCAGCATCCTGAATGTGTGGATTAATTTTTTTCATAATAGCATCGATTGCAAAATTAAACAAAATGAGGAAAGTGGACAACCTTGACGAACACCACTGCTGGTTGTAAAAATATGTGTTAATTCGTTGTAGACATTAAAGGAACCAGAAGTATTTGTGTAGAGAGCTCGTAGAATATTATCAAATTTTATGGGCACACCACTTTTCGACAAAATATGGAATAAAACATTGCAATCCTCCGAATCAAATGTGCCCTTGAAGTCAAGAAAAACGGCTATCGTGGGACGGTGATATAAATGTCTTTCTCCAAGAACTTCCCTTGAGGTAAATATATTATCTATAGAGCCTTGTCCTGCGCGGAATCCAGCCTGATCTTCTCTTGTATGTGATTCACTTGAAGCGCTAAGACGACGTAAGATAATCAAAGCAAATAACCTAGATACGACGGGAGTCAAGCTTATACGACGATGATTATCGCACGAATTACGATTGCCTTTTTGAATTTGCGAATAATGGTCGACTCATTACAATCAAGTGATACGGTTTCCTCATTCCATATAGTATGAAAAAGTTTGGTCAACGTTCCTGAAATTATTTAGCCACCATCCTTACACAATCCTGGAAGTAAATCATCGGGGCCTTCGGCGTTGCGGCGTTTAAAGGATAGGGTTGCAACATGTTCTTCTAACTCGGATGATTCTTCGGGACTAACATTCCCCACTGTTGATGCAGACATGCTTGGAGAATCGGAAATGACGCAGTTGGCCAAGACAATTGATCTTTGAAGTGTTCAACCCACCTGTCAAGATGACTTATTTTATTGGTTGTTAAATCGTTGTTACTATCAGTTATAGTTTCACTAACTTTTAATTTTCTCTGACCTGTTGCGCGAAAAAGTTGGATAAAACAGTGAATATTACCTGACGCAAAAGCTAGTTCCATTTCTTCAGCCTTTCTGGTCCAAACGTTTTCGAGATCGACATTTAGACTGCACTTAAGTTGGCATCTTATATTGCCACGAGTATTATTATGAGTCGAACCAGGTGGAATATGGCGCCCGTATATGTGTCTTAGACACAGACGGACACAGATACATACACACTTACTAATCAGCCCAAAACGTACATAGAAATAAAACCAAGTCAGACTAATTGGCACCCTCATAATCAAATGCAGACCAGGATTTATATCAATGAAAGATTGTGAAGCGATGTTTAGTTGTCTCGATATAAATGACCATTATCCACTTTGTTGTTAACGATTTTTCTTCCCCATAAGATATATATATATATATATATATATATATATATAATTTCTCCGTTCCAAATAATATATTACTATTATAAATTTAATTAATTACCAAGTCACTTGGATGGTGTCCTGATTGGGGGAATTTGCTGTAGAAACATTTTCTCAGAATTCGTTGTAATTTGAGATGTAGTAAAATTTAGCCTATCGCGAAAAAGATTACGTTGTAAACACTTACTGTCTCGGCATATAGTATATTTACTTTATTGGCTTTGGACGCTCTACGCTGATGGCTTTAAACTCTGTAAAGTTTATGACTGATTGAATTAAACGTCATTCAAGAGATTATATCGACCAAATTCCCAACGTAACTTAACAAACTATAGTAGTAATATGGCGGAGTATTGGCTCCTATTGATGATTCCCCAATAAGCTCAAAGCTCATGTGTACATTAGATTATGCCTTTCGCTTATGAAGACTTTGGTTTATCCTTCTAGTCACATTTAAACTTATTTTTTATTAGGTACGCATCACTTAAAATTTAATTTCAAATTTTAAATTTTTTTACGGGAGCATTTTAACCCTATTATGAAAGAATATTGTAAGTCTACGATGCTAACTATCAAGAATATCACGTTTGTGGGTTTAATTTGATGTAATAGCGGGTTCCAATATATTGACTTTTTACAAACTGTGCACACATTTTTAATTGAGCCAAATTAAAAATTAATTATCAAGTGACATAGACAGCATGTCATTTTGGGAATTTTTTTAATTCAGCAGCCTCTGTTTCCTGAATCATGTCGAATCTCGTTCCTGTGAACGTGACCAAGCTGACGCCCCGGCTAGACGCTTTTAGTGAAAAGGACATTTCACATTGGACTGTTGCATCAAAGCAATTGACAACTACTTTTATATATCTGCTGATCATGATCATACAATTGACGTATTTGAGACTCTCTGGTTTCGCGTTCACGCTCTTGCTCTGGCTCAAAAGTTTGCTAGAAATTTGGTTTTCCAATTATCAAACAATGCTTAGGTTACTAATAGTATGAATAATAATCTGAAGAAAAAGGTTTTGGTGTCTTGTTCTCGAAAAATAATGTCACAATAGTCCCAAGAAAGGTTACACATTATTGGTCACGGAGAACATTAAATTATGCAAAACAGAATGTGTAACTATATAATTTAGTTCAAATCGCACCATAAGGACATGCAGATGGACATTTCAATTGCTTTTAAGTCTGTTCATTAAATCAGAGCAACACTCAACTACATATTAATCCTTTATCGATTTTACTTAGAAGGCAAACACACATGTATATATATATACACACATATATATATATATATATATATATATATATATATATATATATGGAATTTAACGAAATTGTAAGGGATACCACAAACATAGAAATATGGATAAGCTTTTCTTACCTTAACTATTATCATACCTATTATTCATGGAAAGTTTAACTTTTACAACTATTCTGTAGAATCTACGACGGTTAAAGAAATTGTGATATAAACAATAGAATTTTAAACGTCATTTCTAATACCACCAGATCACCAAAGTAAGAAGGTTTACCATTATTATGTTTTATCTGAGAGTATAAAAATAAATAGATCTGTAGATGCATTAAATCAAGTTTGCGAGCTTAAAGTAAACACCAACCCCATTATATTTAACCAGTCGTCGAACAATATAACAAAACTACCGCCAGCCGCAAACTTGATTTAAAGAATTGCTACCACCACCCGCGCAATCAATTATTATTTTATTGTATTGCTTATATGTGTATATGTGGCGAAGCTGCAAACAGATAATGTTCGTGACTGCATAGAAATTGTGCAGCCGACATTTCCAGTCAAGTTCAATGTATGCGAGACTGCTAGAGGTGAGAGCCGCATATCTAAATTTGATTTCCATATATATTCAATGCGGTTTGATCCTCGATAGTCAGTTTGCCGTCGTACTCTGATGATGATCATGGAAGGTCGAAACGCGTCAGTGCGTTGCGGCTGGTGGTAGTTTTGTTATGTTGTTCGACGACTGGTTAAATACAATGGAGTTGGTGTTTACTTCAAGCTCGCAAACTTGATTTAAAGCATTGTTACCACCACCCATGCAATCAATTATTTTTAAATAGATCTGTAGATGTAAGAAACAGTATGTTACGTCTGACATAGCCAAAAATATAGTTTCTTATCTTTCATTGTTGCAAAGTTGTGACCAATGATAGGTATAAATTATGCAGGAAAGCCATTGCAATGATCAACGCCTGCTGAACCACTACAACTTGTGCCATCAATCTATGACCGACACAAACTCAGTCTACATTCTGTACTGCAGGCGCATCTTTGTTTAACAAATAGGACAAGATTGGGTACCCGAGACTTAATAAAAAATGACGGGTTGACAGATTATAGTTATGGGAATTAATTTTAAACTAGCAAACTGTTCGTGGCTTATATTGCAGAAAATAATTTAATAAACGAGATAATTTTTAAAAATTTAATTTTTATGTTTAGAATACAAATGTGGAGGAAGATATTTCCTCCGACAAAATTAAAGTGACTAATTGATAAATTTAAACCACATTGGCTGATTGAAACGAATTTTATTTAAAAAGAAATTATTCATTTATTTTCCAGAATTTTCTTTGTTTAAATACTTGACTGTATAAATACTTTGAATTGTGCGCAATTTCAGTTTTCGGTTATCTGTACGTGATTGGTTTTAACGTGCTCGGCCTGTTGCATTTATTTAATTTCCTCCATTTTTCGTTTACTCGATTTCCACAATATATTCCTGCTAACACTGTCTTATACTCTCACTTACGCATATGTTGGGGACGTTCTGGAACATGTAATTTAAATAATTCTGTTTTTCACGTCTATTTCTTTCCAGATTATATGTTCAGGTGTTTCGTAACGCGAAAAGTTTTCGCATTCCGATTACCTAACATTATGTATCAAATTAGTAATTAAAAACGATCGACATGGAAGCTCATCTTAAGTTTGAGGAGACTAGCAAGTTAGCACAAGACATGGCAGGTATGAATTTAACAGATATGAATGAAAGCACAAGCTTGTCAGATTCTATTATACAATTAAAGACTGATCACGATCTGGCATCTATGAGGTTCTCAGACACTAATAGGTTAGGAGCCTCTACACAAATATACAGCAGAAATTTATGAATACTTTTTATGCGACTCTCTCCCACTCTTTCATTTTATATCACTTAAAAATAAATAATTCGATTTATAAAATTTTGCACAAAATATATGATCTTGACAACATTGCAATTACGCAGCCATTATTAAATGAAAATAAATTGAATGTGAAACCTATAAAGGTATTATCCGTAGCTCAGCCATTGACAACAGTTCTATTAATTAATTGTGGTCTCATTTTAGACAGTCGATTTCGTTGTGCGCTGCGGAGTATCATTTAGCATTGACACACACCAATACATGGAGTTGACTTTAAAATGTTAAATATCATAAGTCTGCAAAACTAAGACATTGGATTTGTGTTTTTAAAACCCCATTGACATGAAAGTATACAGGTTTATTTTATTGCTCAATACAATGAAAGTGGTTAGACGAACCATTTAAATGCCTGGAAACTAAATCTTAAGTTACTTAGGTTTGGTCCTCCTTCTATCCTGAATACTATGCACAAATGATTGGCCTTCCATTTTTTCTGTCCTCTTATGTGTCTAAATATATCATGACTTGTTGACATTTTTCAATCTAAAATATATGATTTAAAGTAAAGTTTAACACAGGTAAGGTATATTTAAATCACATTTGTACAAATATTTCTTTTGTGCTACTGAGCTTTCACCTTGCGTGAATTATTGTTTTGAACATCTATTTTAATCTTCTTTAATGCAATTTGGGCTATTATGCTTGAATTGCTGGAAAGCTGACGAATTTATTTGAGTAAACCCACCCAGAAATAGATTTTGTTTTACACTGAAGGTAGTTAGATACGACACGTACGGGATATCGCCTCTTAATTAAATTATTCGCAAAATTGATTATACATCGCATTTTTGCAAAGCAAATTTTATGAAGATAGCTTTATTGAAATAATAAAAAAGAGAATAGTGTAAAAGAAAAATTCGTTATGATTTACCGTATAGAAAGGATATTACAACCAAACATATATAAATATCATTACTTGTATTGATCGATAAAATATGTTTAGCGAATTAAGAAATATATTTGCCCGAATGGTAATCACGTGTGCCGTGGTTTGTGCAATAGAACACATTAGCATCCTAAATAAAAGGGCTTAAAAAAGGGAAAAGTGATACGACTATACTAATACTGTCACCAAAATAAATTTTAAAAAACGTTCCTTGGTTTTGTTTAAATTGTTCGGCGATTTTGATTTCTGCCTAAATTTCAAAAATCATTTAATTGAAGCTACACGTCCTATTATAGACACCAAGTATAATTTATTTATCCAGCTGCTCAAAATGTTACGCGCAACGGATATTTGTCTTAATATGTTGTAAAACTGTTCATATTAAATGATATTTATAATTTTATCAAGTTCAAGAATATAATTTAAATAATTATGGCCAAAATGTTGGTGAGTTGCCCTCATGCACGAAGCCGTATCTTGCACATGTCTTTCATTTAAATGTAATAGCTTTAGCAACAGTTGTACATTAAATATGCTGTTTTAAAAAATGACAAAAGTTTTCATCACAATATCATTATTTATTATTTGTTCAAATGTGTTCGCGTTTCTACGATAACCGGATAGGTCAAGTTTTAAAATATTACAGGTTTTGGATAATTTTATTTTTGTGCGAAGAATTGACAAACATTTCGCTTATACGATTTAAAGAGCGTATGACTCTCTATATAGTAGGGTTAAAAATAGAAGACCTTATTTGAGCAAACATTGTTAGCATGGCTTTCCGTTTATCTCGTTTAAGACGTCCTGTTTTGTAATACTCTTCCATTGTTCTGGAATACTGCCAAGTCCGCTAAAAGTATAACCAAATTGTTCTTCCAGATCTTTTTGGAATCTGCATATAAACCATTTCCAGTAGCCAAGACTACTGTTGTCCGGCGTGATTGACCATTTGTCAAAAGGTGGACCTGCTGTTCTGTACTCCTTGAAAGGATAATAATTACCTCCCAAACTGGATGTAGAAAATTTATCATTGCTACTCACACTTGTGCCACAAAAGTTGACGCTAAAATTAGTTGTATGCCTGTAATGCCAACCGGCAAGTGCACTGCTCCGATGGAACTGGAGACTATGATCGGTTTCATGACCCTCTATCGTGTTGGTGCAAATGGCTGTACAAAATGGACATCTTTCCCAGCAGCCTTGTTGCAGTTCTGTTAGTATATTAGTTGCAGCCGTGATTATTTTCTCAGTTTGCCGCTGTGAATTGGTAAATTCAAGTTCTATACGCAACCCTTTAAGTTTCAAATCTAGACACATATAAAGGTAATCTGGATCATCAGCAATCGCTTGATTCTTAAAAGACAGAAAATCTCGTTCATTTATTACAATAAATTGAGCAGCAAACTTACAGAGCTCGGTGATCCAGTTCTCTGCGGATGTTGCTCCTTTATTGCACGCATGTTTAAATGCCACGTTCAACTCAGTAACTAGCCTAGCCTGACTGTCTTTCAGAAAACGATGCAGGTTTAAGTCATTAGAGAGAAATTCTGTAACCTGGCTTCTGATAAACCGCTTAAAGTATAGTTTTGGGTTTTGAATATAAATATGAAAGGCCTCAAAATCCTCGTTTTGAGCAAGTTGGATAAGTATGTGCTTTTCGAGGTTAGAGCGATTTCCTGAAAACACGGGTCCTATACAGTGCATCTCATTTGCAACAGCAATACTCACAGACGTTATAACAGCCGCAAAGAACTCGTGTTTTATAGTTTGAACAAAAAAGTCTACAAATATATGCACCGCAGAGGCGCCCTGACAGGTTTGCTGAAAATTTGATAAATATGCATCGTATTTTTGCTCTAGAATATCCCATGGATTGTTTGATTCTAGAAAATTCGAATGCAAATTCTGAAATGTTGTAACGTATTCTAAGCAGAGGGAGACCGAGAATGGGACAACGTCATCTTTTGTCAGCATTCTTGATTTGGTTTTTTTATTATGGTTTTCAACTGTAATGTTGATTATTTGTAGTATCTCAGCTATTAGGATTTCAGTGAATCCTGTATTTTTCATATTTAAATTTTCGACGTATTTTTTCACGTCATCCCTTATCTGATCCTCCAGTATTTGAATACCATGAAAGAAATAAGCAAAATTACCGAATTTTCGCATTTTTAATTTATTCAAAAGCGCAATGTAGCTCTTCTTAGGATTAATGACTAGTTCATTTATATCAGGGTAATCTTTAAAGTGGGTTAGCAAGCATTTCTGAATCTGATCGAGAATATTGAGCTCCGGCATTGAAGGCAAGTCAGTGATATATTTGGCTTTTGTTATATGCCAAATCTCGTTAAACTTTTCTTTTGTCTGTTCGGGTGTTAGTTGACTATTTTGCAACGATCGGCTCTCTTCTCTACATTACTTCTCTATCTCAATTAAGAATGGATTTGTTTTATTCTCAATTTCAACTTTTTGATGGAAAACCCGTAGTGCGTATGAAGCCTTTTCCACAGTAGACTAAACAAGATTTTGGTGCAAGTTTTGTATTTTATTCTCACTGCTGGCCTTCCAATTAATGAGTATTTCATCGTGTTTCCCTTTTGTAAAGTACTCTTCCATTTTAGCCTTGACAGTTAAGAAGATTGGCTCATGCTTGTTAAGGATAGTTGTGTAAATAACACTATGAATTTGTCCACTGTTTATTTGATTTATTATCTCCTGTTGCAATTCCAAGGCGGCCTTTTGAAGAGTCCACTTCCATTGTGCAAAATTTTCTTCCAAGTTTGTGTAGACAATTATTTCAAGAGTGTTTCGGAAACTAAAAACAAAATTTTCATGCAATAGGGCCATCCAAAGATCTGACAAACGAATGACAATTTCCGTGATTGTTGGTGGTAAAAAGTTGTCTTTCCACGTTTTTATCGATAGCAACCTTGACTTTAAGCTGGCGATATCTAGGCTATATGAGATATTGGGATGTGCCATCGGGGGGTCACCGACGAATAAATTTCTGAAATAGTAGACATTCTTGTCCACGTCAAAGTGGATAACATCACTAAACTTATTGACACCATTTATGTTCTCCTTCTGCGCAGCTAACTTTGTCATGGTGTCCAACGTTTCAATGAATCGGCGTCTGCCCTCAAAGTTAGCTCTGTGGGCCGAGCACTCTGCTACATTTTGGTGTACGAATATGATACATGGTTTTATTTTTACCTTTTTCATACGTAAAATTGACTGAATACATATTTGCAATACATCATGCATTTCGGAGGCATTCTCACCCATTATATTAATGATGGATAAATCACTGAGGCCAATGGCTAGTGTGGACAATTGGTTGTCTCGTATTGTAGACTTGGATGTTGAGTCAACGATAATTTCTGGCGAACGAAGTCCCTCTGTGTCAATTACTAAAATATAATCGTAGCCAATTTCATCACAAACGCCAGAATCCACTGGCAAAAGTTGAATGTGCACACCAGAAGTGCATCGACCAGCACTGACTGAAAACTGCAACCCAAACATCGTGTTCAGCAGAGTAGACTTTCCCGAGCTCTGAAGACCTAAGACAGAAAGAACAAAAATCCGTTTATCACCACCTAGTCTTTTAATAAGAGCTTTTATGACAGCTTTTATCCAGTCGATTGGCACATGACTCGTCTCACCATCCATCAACTCCAAGCATTCTCCATTGAACAAAAGTTCGAGCCCTAGTTCAGGTAATTTATCTACTTCAATTCCATTCTTATTCATATTTGTGGCGGTGAGACATTCATAAATTTGGCCAATTTCACGCATTACATGTTTCAAGTTCATTTGGGATTTTGACATATCTGATACTAATGTGTCTATTCGGCACTTTATTGAAGTCTCTGTTATTGAATGATTTTTGCTGTTACAGTTCTGAGTTTGAGACCATGCTTGTTCGTAATCTGCGTTTAATCTTACCATTTCCTCCTCATAAGCTTCCTCCATGACTTGCTTGAACCAATGTATGAAATAAGGGAAAGATTCTAAATCAAGCATTTTGTTAGTATACAAATGTGTTAGGAAGTCCCTTATCAATGATGAGACTGGCATTTGGGCTTGTTTTTTGCGAATTTGTGTCATCTCTTGTGTAATCATACTGAGTTGCTGTTCTAAAGCCAAATTGTCATTCACCTCAAGTTGGAACATCTTTTTTTGTAGTCGACACCACTGCTGCCAGTGTTTGGTACCCTGTAAGGGCAGATATATCTCCTTCCTACATTTTACATCAGGCGTTTCATAAGTTATGCGTTTGATAATACTTTTCGCCAGATTAAGACTACGTTTATTGTAAACGTTATCTTCATCAGTTGCAATTCCTTGTTCTGCGGCGATATTATAAAAGTCCTGTAGACTTTTGCGTGTCACAGTAGATAGACTTAGTTGCCCACGGATGGCTGACATCAATTCTTTTCTTTTGCGTGCCAGATTCATGCAATAAATTGGCAGCTCAACAATCTTATCCTTTTCTATACATAATTGAGAACTGCTTTTGACTAAAACACTAACCAATCGACTGCTGTTACAAGTTGGCAGCAAAACAATTATCGGTACATTCGAGAAAGCGATTAATTCATTTGCCATCATTTGCGCAGAACCGCATACTGCTTCATCCGGCATCTGCAATACCACAATGCTACTGACAGCACGCAGGAATTGTACCTGTTTTATAATTTTATTAAAAAACGAATGTCAATATTAGCCTATTTAGTCATGTTTTCTGTTCTTACGTTTGCTCGAATACATTATATGCATACAAGTTCAGTCAAGTTGGTAGTCTTGATATACGAAAAGATGCTGGCGAAATATAAATACGTAAATTCGTGCCTGTGCATTACCAATGTGTACATTAATATGTATACCGGACTTAAGTATATATGTGTGCATGAATTAATGCATCTCTATGCAATTGTGGGTGTCATAATTTGTGGTCGGCAATTTTAAATTAACATCAATGATGGTGCGACTAGAAAAACCGAGCGGATCGTTTCGACGGTGTTATCCCGTCTTTTGCACAAAAGGTAGATCGCATATGACGAACGCAAGCAACTGAGGCCGGTGGGCACACAGACACTCAGATTTCATGCTTAACCGAAGACGCATAAACATGGTACACATTTAAGACTAAATTTTTAATCAATCAAATGTAGTCAAATTCAGTAGAAAAATTACTTCACGATTGTCGAAAAACAAACCAACTCGGTTGGCGTAAAATAAAATTGGTGTTGCACAAACTTCTTAAATTGATCAACAAGCATTTATTGCGCGGTTGGTGGTAAAATTTTTAAAATAAAGTTTGCGAGCTTGAAGCTAAAATCAATACCGTTTTATTTTAACCAGTAGGCGAACAAAATGGCAAAATTACCGTCAGTCTCACGTCTTTAACATAAAAATAAAGCGATTTTCAATTTGATTAATTTCGGTGTTCGAGTTTGGTTCCTTATATAGAGGCGATCGTTATAAATATACGTTTTCCAGAACTGTACAGACTTAAAGTTTTGTTCGTGTACTGGTATTACCTTTGGGGCTTCCAAGCCCAATGCGGAACCGTTTAAATATTACGTTTTGTGATACGTAGTTCCCATGTGGTCGATTATTTTAAATACAGTAATGCTGCTTATAAGTTGAAGCAAATGCAACACTGTTCTATGTGTAAGGGTTTTTAATAATTCATATGCAGAAAAATGTTTCTGATATCCAAAAATAATTATTCGATAAGCATTGATGTTATATGTGATAAAATTTCTAATTGTCATTTTGTGTTTATGTAATAATTATGCTATAGCAACATCATGTATACTTAAACCAACATTGGTTGCGCGAGCATGTTAGCATTTACTATAATCAGTGTTGCGAATTCGATATAAGCACCTAAATCATTATGTACATACATTTGTTAGTTTAATTTTACAAAAATTGTGATGCGCGCGGTTTGAAATGTCTTCGACTTTGTTGCATACTGAATTTGAGCAAATTGTTACGGATCTTCCGAACCCCATGAATGTGC
The DNA here is from genome assembly GCA_029291075.1 of Eudiplozoon nipponicum. Classification (NCBI taxonomy): domain Eukaryota; kingdom Metazoa; phylum Platyhelminthes; class Monogenea; order Mazocraeidea; family Diplozoidae; genus Eudiplozoon; species Eudiplozoon nipponicum. The sequence goes on along the minus strand of JAQBSW010001339.1, from coordinate 71,654 downwards.
TGATGGAGGAAATCAATACAATTAAAAATAAGATGTCTAAACTAGAATCGGGCGTTAGTATATATGCTTCAAAATTGGAGTTAGCAGATAAGAGAAACGGAAATTTATGCGCAATAATTGAAGAATTGACCGAGGCGTTACACGAAAAGGTTAATATATTAAGGGTTGATGTTCAGCCGTGGATTGAGTTAGCGGATATAACAATAGAAGGCAATACATCAACAGGACTTGTTATCGATAGTGATGCATTGATAAAATTAATGTTAAAAATAATAACAAAAAAACAAAAAGATCACCTTGGTATATCGATTGATAACCTACTTCAATTACCTTTAACTCTTATGAATGCACTCTGCAATTTTATCAATAGAATTTTGAAGAATGGGGAATTAACAATCGATATTCTAACGATAGTATCTAAACCGTTGCCAAAGGTAAGTAAGGCAAGGTGCGCCAGTGATTATAGAATAATCTCTATTATCCCTTCATTTTTGAAAATAATAGAACGACTGATACTAGATCATTTAGAATGTATGTTGCCCGTTGGACATGATACAAGTCAACTTGGCTTTACGAAAGATAGATCGACCATTACTAATATACTTTCTTCGTGGAAACATGTAATTACACTTGATGAAAAAACGTTAGATTTATTAATCGTTTTTATAGATATCTCAAAAGCTTTTGACTCTATCTCTTTTGATGCTATTTTAAAGGCGATTAATTTATTGAATATTGATCCAATTATTTTTAGATTACTCAGATACTATTTATATAATCGAAGAATGAGTATTCAAGTAAATGATTTGATATCAAAATCGACACGAGTAAAAAGTGGAATTCCATAAGGATAAAGTTTGGGGGCAATTTAATTAAAATCGTATTTGCACATTTAGAAACTAAGATCCATAGCGGTCGAGTTTGCAAATTTGCTGATGATTTAAAAATAATCTTTCCAATTGATCCAAAAAATGTCGACTTCTCCAAAAATATTTTGACACTAGATTTGTATTATCTAAGTAGATATCTTAAAACACTAGGGCTGAGATTAAGCGGTAAAAATACGAGAGCTCTAAAAATAGGTAATAGAACTGAATTTGATTATGGTTATTTTCATGATGCTGTGATAAATGATGTTTTTGAAATCAAAATTAAGCAAGAAATTAACAATTTAGGCATAACTACTCGAAGTACAGCTTCTGCTGAGAGACATATTGAAAGGATAGTAAACAATGCTAAGAACAAATGGGAACTAATATATAGAAATATCTTATTGAACGATATAAAATTAAAAATTTATATAATTTGGATAAGACCGATACGAGAATATGCTGACGCTACTTGGAATCCATTAAAAAAGGGCTTATACAAAAAGATAGAAGCTGTACAAAGAAAGTTTGTGAAACAAATTAGCCCTGTCTCCTGCACTGTATACGCCACTAGATTATAGTTTGAATCATTGCACAATTTATGGTTTCAGAGGATGTGCTATTGCTTAAAATTTTCCCATTTTAACCAGTGGACTGGTGCCTATATGAATCCAATATGAAAGATTCATGAAGTTGGAACTAGATCTGGACATTTGGCGATCTCTCCTCTTTTGGTGGGACATGTTCCGGGGAATTTATTCTCTTTTTCGAAAATTTACGAAATTTACAATCAATTGCCAAAGGGGCTTAGAGAAACACCTCTATCGACGATGTCCTTTAAATTTGTATGTAATGAACTAGAAAAAATCTTCAATCCTGCTGATTTAAAAAAAATTTGGTTATGATAATACTTCTCGCGGTTGAATAAAAGACAAGGATAATTGTAATTAGCAACATACCTACTTTAGATTTTTATTTTCACGTTCTGTATTAATTAAATTGATTTTTTATGCAGTATATCATCATGTTAGTCAACAATACATATAATCAATTGCTAGTCATAATTATCATTTTTTGCATAATGCTACACTCAAATGATACCTTAATTTATCCTATTTTGAGGATGAATCTATAATTTTTTTATAATCGATAATTGTACAAATGCGATTAATTTATAAGACCGTTCTTTTCCTATATAATAATAATTATTACAGCCAAATTTTCAGATGTTGATATATTGAACATTATAACTAGACTGAACCACTTATCTAAATGAGACTAATTGCTCATATTCATGTGATGTGATATATTTTTTATCCTGTACATTTTCCAATATTATTATCTATATGAGGTAACATGTGTGGTTTGAATCGAAATAAAGATATTCTATTCTATTCTATTCTAAACTAAGAAATGTATAGTGTAGAAAAGGAAATTCATCCAGTAGAATGGTTTCGTCCTTATTGGAAATTCATCACGCACTGGCCAGAATTTGCCGCGGACAGGGCTCGAATGTTGGCACGTCTGCTTCGGAATCTTGTGTTCTAACCACTGAGCCATCCTGCAGCACAGGGTGGGTCAGATGTTAATATCAAGTTCACAACCTTGATTAAAATAAACATATGTACTTAAACAAACATTGGTTACGCGGGCGGTAATAAAAATTACTTTTAATCAAGTTTGCGATCTGGATATAAATACCTGGCCCATTATGTACATACATTGGACAGAATAAACTTAGTATTGTATAGTGTGGAAAGGAAATTCATACAATGGACCGGTTTAGTCCTTATTGGGAACTCATCATGTACTGTCCAGATGTTCAAAGTTTCATCATTTTTAAAATATGGGAAGAAAACAACGTACTCCATGGAATAACATTTATTAAATCTTATTTCTACCGGTATATTCAGCCATTATTCTGGATTCGTTAGTATATTTGTTAATCTAATCCTAACTGTACATTTGTCGTAACCAATCCCCTCTTAGCTATGCCAGTTTTTAATATGCGCAATTTAGAGCACTCCTTTTGCGTTAAGTCATGTGGTGTATAATCACTTTCATTCTGTGTGTCCGTAATTGACTACTGCTACTTTTATTTTGAAAATCTCAGCTGCAAGATCACCTCCAGAGGGAACACTGAGCGTTAATCTCTGGGTTTTTTTGTTTTTGTACACTACAGCAAAATTAGAAAATTCTATAACGAAGATTCTAAACAGAATAATTTCGAAGGTCGAAGCTTAACAAGAAATCGACATATAGCACAAACATGCATTTATTACAGAATGCAAACATGCAAAGCCCTTAGATTCAACGCCACCGATATTATATGGGTTGCCAAAGGTTCACAAAATGACCAACAATGAGAGATTTCCGCTTTTCAGACCCATTTTATCTATGGTGAATTCTCCGCAGTACGGACAGCCAAATAATTATGCCGGATTATGAAACCTATTATGAAAGGAAGAATGGAGCACGTGGTACAGGATAGCGTTCAATTTTTGGGAAAAATTCGCGACTAGAATTTAAAAGAGAAGAAAATGTTGTCCCTCGATAAAAAGTCCCTCTTTATCAGAATTCCAATAAATAAAACTATTAATATATTGTGTGAATGTCTACGATCATCAGGAGCGGAAACACTGATAAAAGTGGACGGCATAAGAGAACTACTTTTATTATGTACATCCAACGTACAATTCGTATTCCAAGGAGCCTTTTACAGACAAATTGACGGCATAAGTATGAGTAGTCTTCTTGGACCAGTATTGGCAGACATATACATGCACCATTTAGGAACAACTTGATTAAAACCATTTATTAATGGAGCTCATTTTTATGTTGAAAAGAATGAAGATGTAAATGCACTGCTACATCACATAAACATGGTAGACCAAGCAATCAAGACGTATATTTATCTTTTCTAGATGTAGGAATAACAAGAGATGAAGAATGTACCATATCAAGGTCAGTTCACAAAAATCGAGCTAGACTGGGCAGGATATCTTTTATTTCAGTAATCTGCCAAGGGCGTACAAAAGAAACCTGATCATAAATTTGAGCACACGAATACGCAGGATTTGTTTACAAAACAACATTGAATTAGAGCTAAATTTGCTTCGCGAAGCGTTGAGAAATTATGCTTATCCGGACTTGTTTATCGAATATAACTTGAGGCAACTCAACAAAATCGAGAAATATTTAGAGGCAAACAAAATACCCCAGAGATTAATGCTCAGTGTTCCGTTTGGTTGTTTTTTTCCAGCTGAGATTTTCAAAACTAAAAAAGTTCGAGCGACTAAATCACAATATCCAACAATACAGATGAGAGTGACGTTCAACACAACAAAACTGGTGCGCACAAATAAAATATATAGCCTCCCTGTGACGTCAACACCCTTTTCTGTATAGAAATCTCAACGAACCTGTAATGCTCAGTTAATCGGAAGATAAAAAAGAGGCTTGAAAATAGAATAAATCAGCATTTACATCAAAAACTACTAAAGAGGGGTGCAGCTTCTACACAAAAGTCAGCCATTTGCGAACATGTAATACTAAGAGTTCATGCTGTTGATAGTAACAATTTTTTTAGTTCTGTACAAAGCAAAAACGGAAAGATGCTTCTAGCTTTTGAAGATATTGTAATTAATAATCTGAATTCCTGCTTAAACGCGCAGAAAGTTACGCAAAAAGTAATTAAATTAGACTGGAACGAAGACATAACTAACAGGCCTTCGAAGTAGCCTACGTTCTGCAATATACGACACACGTCAATTACGGACGCACTTATAATGAAAGCGATTACACACCACGTGACTTTACGCAAAATGAGTGGTCTAAATTTCGCAAACCAAAAACAGACATAGCTAAATGTAAATTGATTACGACAAATGTACAGTTTTGATTGGATGAACGAATATACTAACGAATCCAGAATAATGGCTGTGGATACTGGCAGAAATAAGATTTATTAATAAATGTTATTCCATGGAGTACGTCGTTGTGTTCTCATATGTATATATATATATATATATATATATATATATATATATATATATATATATATATATATATAGACAAATGCATTCTCTTGATTTCTTTCACGGTAAGCTTTGAGTGAACTGACGATTATGAAAAGTAAAATTGAAGGGCCGTCCAGGCATTCGGTTTTCCATCACTTTTGAATTTAATTAAGAAACGCTGTCTTCGTTTCATGAGTCAATCAATAAAAGCCGCTTACATATAGGTCTAGCCAGGCTACCGAAACAATTCACTAGTTAGATGAATTCGTATGACCTGAAGCTATTATTCCAGATATCTGTCTTTTCATCCCACCGCACTGATTACCTCTTTATCATAACCACTTTTGTATGATTAAAATGCCAAGTGATGATACTTCATTGTTTTGCGATTATTTCCTATTAATAGAAATATTTATCGTACACTCACCTAAAATTATTCCTGATATTTCGCTCTATGTAGGAAAACTTCTGAGTTCTATCTTAGGAAATACAATTTCCCTTACTAGCAGATATTATCGACCTCAAACACATTCGTAAGTTGTCAGTCAATTTGCATATGCCGATCGACATGGCGTTTGTGACCAGAGTAAAAGAAGGTTCCAATTTAAACGGCTGTGTCAAGTAAAATAATGAATATACGCCTGCAGTCGCGCAACACGTCAATGGAATTAGATATGACCTTAAAGGTAAATACCAAATACATTAATAGAAATGAATAAGGGAATGATATCTATGCCAACGGAAAATGGATCGTCTTTAGGCTAACGTAGACACATAGCTGGAAGCAGACCTGCTGGAATTTATGTCCAGAGGTAATGAAATGTAGAGGTTTGATTAAGTCTACCTTGGTCACACAGGCTCCTTCGGAACATGCATATATAAACGCATTCATGCTAGGCATATTTTTATATTCATTGGTTATAGAAACATGATAGTGCACAACAAATAAAGTAAATTTACTTCAATTTATAATGAATACTTTACATTAAAAAATATAGAAATACATTTTCTATTTGATTGTTAGAATTTCACTCAACCTAAGTTCACTTCCATCTATTCAACAAGTAAAAATTCTTACTACTAATGGCTTACCGCTTAATTACTTATGAGACTAATATAATTGTCTGGATATATAATGCACGCTTCGTTAACTAATAAAGTTAAGAATACATTTTAATACTATCAACCTGTTCAGGTAACATTAGCGCATTTCCGCGGAGATTCAAAAAGAGTATCGCCTCGTGGAATATTTTTTCATTTTTGTCACCAGGAAAGTACCAAGCCGCCTCAACAACACCCTGCATCAATCTTGGCAGACTGCCTTCTAGATTTGAAGGGCAATCTCTTGTAAAGAATGTACTGTATCTGTATGAATTTAACAGGCTGTTGAGAAGACCCGATTTAGATAGACAGCTGTGCGTGGCACCTTCCAGTTTCTGCTGTTCCTGGTCCGTCACATTCGCTAAACGAATAAATGAGACCACGGCGAGTCGATGGCCTGCTGTGAGCTTGCATTGTGCTAATTGTTGTGAAGCCGACGATTGAAGATTTTGTTGTATATTTGAACCTTCTGCTTTGCTTTCTAAGCTCACAGATTTTTCACCTGTGTGTTTTCTCTGCAACCAGGTCATACGAACACCCCCGAGCGCCCATTTAACAAATATAAGACATTGATGCTCTACCAATGATCCGTTCCAATTTGAAGAGATTTGCGGTTTTGCTGGCATTAGTAAGGGTACACTCAATTTACAGGAGGCCAGTTTACCAAACATCCATCTTCGCAGTTGGTCGTCAGCACAATATACTAGTGTCATTTGAAGTGTCATTGGATGTATTGGGTCGTTAGCTATTGATATATTTCTTGTATTTGTTACTAAACTTGAATCAGGCATATAGCCACCTGAGCACAAATCACGAACGCTTGCATCTAAACGAAGCAGCCGGTTAAAATATAGATTAATCAGTTCTGTCTCTGCCTGATTACTGTCTTCCAATGTACCCTCTTCATCTTGATCGGTTACGGTGTCAAGCAAACAATACCGGTTAATTTGCAATATTTCAAATAGCTTTAATCTTTGTGGGTAGTAGTTAGTTAAGCCAAGACGTGCCAAAAGCTGTCGGAAGTCGTTATCCAATTTATCATCAAAAGTTGTCATTAGACTTGCGTTATGTGATGCTAACGAGTTGGCGCTGTTACCCATCTCTTCATTCCAGTTATTATTATGATTGTTTTTGTTGATATGTTCAGATTCCTTGCAGCTGATCTTTTGCGTCGTCGATGTACAATTCTTTGGTAACTGTTCGTCAGAATTGTGTGTCCCAATGATTGATGTCGGGTCGGCATTAACATAATTGAAAATTTCTTCCTTTGGCTCCATTATATTGGAAATTATTTTAACATATTCATGTATTTGTTTCTTTTAAGAATGTTCGGCAGTTTAAATTGGATTACCGTAGGAAACTATAAAAACATTAAAAAATCAAAAAAGAAATTACTTGATTTCATATCAAAATGCATAATTTACTATCAGATGTTTTTCAGAAGTGGAAGTTTACATTGAGTGTGCATTTCTTGTCCTAAACACAAGATACTATCTCCATCTGGGCATTTCCAAGTATACTAGTTAGCTTGTATAACGAAGAATGGAAGTCACATTTTAAGAATTCACATTCAGATATGAATAATATGCTTGAACTTTGTACCAATATTATGAAATAATGGATTAATAAGTCTTGCATGTTAGAGTATGCATAGGTGCGTTTATGTGTGCGAATTTTGTTGATTAACATATATAACTAAGCAATGATTGCTATCCGTTTAATTCTCTGCCTTCGATTTGAGTTTTTATTGGGCTTTAAATCTGTTGGCTATTGCTTGCACGAATGTTCTTTTAATTAATGCTGACCTACATGTAAAATTGTTCGGCAGTATTGTTGTGTCCCTTAGTAGTTCAACAATTTGTGTAAGGTGGAATATTAATCTTGCTTCTAGGTGCGTGATGCTAATGTTAATGTAATATGTTCTGTTGTTTCTATTTTAAAATTTTACAAGTGCAGCTTAGGACAAACAGATTTCGCATTTGATTGAATACAAAAATATTGTAACACGCGGCTCGTGTTACTACCCAACGATGTTCGATACAGTGCTCTTTAAGGTCAAATAATCTAAATCTGTTCTTATACCGTATTCCTCTTAACGGTGATTTAGGAAACAATCTCTGCTAGTTTCAAGCAGTTTTAATCGATATTTCTTGAACTGCAATTTTATATGTAAAAAAGGGTTTTATGATATAGACAGAACCGCGCGCGATACGAATGAAACACGCGGTGGACTATTGTGTCACAGTGAACTTATTTCGCTTAGTTGGAGAATTTGGACTATTCGAACTTCAGAGAACAATATATTAATATAATGAACTGAGTTAGAACCATAGCAAGCAGTGAACTAAACATTTGTGAGTTTTGTCTTTGAAGTCCTTAAACGATTAACATAATCTTTTATAGTGATAACTTTTAGCGATGACTTTTTTTCATATCATCATGTATTTTTAGTCAATGGCATAAATACAGTTCCATTCAGACATTTGTATGCGAATAACTGATTGTGCATAAAACATTTTTCTATGTAAACATAAATCATTTTAATCTTTGCCGTCTAGGAGACGGACAATTTAGTTTATTTGTGAATGGTGTTTAAAACATAGTTTTGCATTAAAATATTTTTTATTGCCGACCAACACATGGTCAATTTGGACTAACTGTGAATTATATTTCTATTTGCTACATTGTTTATAATACATTTATGACACCCTTCTTCGGCCTTCTCATATCAACCATCCGAAAAGGATCAGAGACTGGTTAGATGCACGGGTAGTAATAATAACCACCCTAGAAATGTAGAATGGGTATAGATTCATGAACTAGATAGCAACCCAGCAAATAATAACCCCTACAATATGATTGCTCGTTTCGATATTTCATGCTAATGGAAATTTCTATATGCAGAATGAATAAATTTGTTTGAAATAAAGCGCTACGTATGTGTATATTAGTCTTTTCAAATTTTCTTTATGCACGGCGGAGAAATTTATTAAACTGGCATGTAGTTCCTCACCATCCCTTTCTTAAACAATTGTTTCAGTAAATATTGAAAACATTTATTCATTGATTTCTTTATAATTCGTCCAATAAATCGTCTACAACATATAAGAATAAATTCGTAAACATTGAAGGCTTTCGTGAGAACTGGCAAATAAATTTTGGCATCCAGATCTGCGATTCACTGTAAGCTGAACGTAATGTTAAATTTTACATTAGAGTTGCAATTTCTATTAGATAATTATATTTGGAGTAACACATCATTTATTATATCGACAGAGGAAATATGATATTATGTGGGATAATAAAATTGTTTTTAAATTCTGTGAATTTATAAATACGAACAATGAATTAAATAATAACGATATTACCCACTTTAACAAAGCATACATCACGAAATTTGCATTATCTTCGTTGCCGATCACGATTACTTAAAAACCAATATATTTATTAAATTTTGCCTCGTTGTTTCGATTTAAGCGAATGACAATTATTAATAACAGTTTATCACTTCTTAATAGAAAATTAGGAAAACATTATTGGATTCTTCAGTATCACGGTCGGTTTTACAATTTTCTTAGTTTTACATAACACAGTATATCTATGAAAAAAGCTCTTTATATATCCTACACGAAGTACTAAGGTTCCAGCAACACTATCATGTAATCACCAAAACCAGCATTGATAAGTTACTATCTAGTCGAACCCGACCATTTGTTGTATATACATAATCGACTTTTGGTGTTATTTGACAATAAAGAACGTAGATAGTGAAAATATCACCTGGCCCTTTTATATAGTGTTTGTTACGAAGAATTAACATATATGTATTTGTGTAGTAGTTGTTGCGTTTCTAGTAACACATTAGATCAAGCAAACATATTCCAAAATCAGCGTTAACGAATTGTGTAATCTCTAGTAAATATGGGTTTCATGCTTACTAGCAACTCATCAGTAGAAGCCGGCACTATCTAATGTGTTTCACCTAAAACTAAATAATTAATGGCCATAGTCAAAGTCAATAAACATTAAACGCATGCACAAATATATATTTATATGTTCTGTATAAATTGCACAGTAAATCAAAAGAAATCCGTCTATAACATGAATTTCATCTTTATTGAGCAAACATGAGTGGTATTAATAATCTCCGTAGCCAGAAATGGAATCCAGAAGCATTTTTTTCAAAATCCTTCAACGCAACTCTTGCGATAGCCAAACCAGCTTTTTTTATGTGGCCTGAATTTCCGCGGCCGATTTTAAAGCCAAAATTATTTGGTTCAGTCATTGAACACACCAAATATGTTAGCAAAGACACGCATTATAAGCTATTTTTCATCAGTTAATTCTTCAGGTGGATCCCATTGTATACTACTTTAGGCCGCTCAGATACGTAATTCTTCCACAAAATCATTACCACCTGGCATTGAGGTTAAACTAAAGTATAATAAAAGGACTTTATAATAGATTTGTCTACAATATAGCCGAAGGATAGCATAATCAAGCAATACAATTTATAACCTACGCCGGTTTCGTCCTTATTAAACACGGATTAAGTTGACACTAGTTATCGAATTCTAGATTTGAAATGGAACGAGCATTTGATTCAGTATTTTAACTCGCACACTAAACCAACGAAGCCAAGACTTGCCTATACTTCTCTTTCATGTTGGAAAATATGTCATTGTCATGCTTTCCTTTATATATACATAATAAAATTTAAGATGATTGCTTTGTAGCCGTGGTCTTTGACAAAGCCATTATTTAAGTTTCCAGTTTATAGCTGCATTATCGTAGCTGAAGTTATACTCAGACCAGGCTTTCTATCATGTTTATTCATTAGCCAGGCATTTTATCCTGTCGATTACTAAATTAGCATTTTTATTTTAGAATTCGAAACCTGTTGATTCAAGTTCCAAGATGTAGAAATTCTGAGGGCTGAGCTTCAAAGTATTTTATCAGAAACTATTTACTACGCCCATATGCGGTTAGCAATTATACTTCTTTCGTGAATGAACATTTATGCATTTGATCATTGATTGTATTTATAAGATTATTGTTTCTCTGAAAACATATTATAGAAAAGACTATTGTTTAAAATATAATTGCAATCTTGATATAAATTCTAATCACAGTATATATATATATATATATAAATATATAAATATAAGATATATATATATATATATATATATATATTTGCCAGTATAACGTAGAAAATCAATCCCTCCAGTAGAACTGTTTGGTCTACTGTCTATAATTTACCAGAGACGGGACTCGAAACTGAAGCATCCTGTCGCACACTACAAACAGTCTTCAGTTATGTTCTAACTAATGTCCTTTGGTTAGAATTTCTCTCCTAAATAGCCGATATGCATTATGTTAGAACTAAAGTTCAGATTAGCCACTCTCAAACTGTCACTATGGACACCATATCCTAGTTATAATTAGTTAGCATATAATTGAAAATTTGTGTATCGTGCGGCAGGGTGACATAGTTGTTAGAGCAACAGACTTAGGTCTAGCCCAGTGCGCGGAAAACTCTGACCAGTACGTGATGCGTTCCTAGTTTGCCTGATGAATTGCCTTTTATACAATTTACAGTTCATAATTAATACTAGCAAATGTATGCAAATAAGTGTTAGGGATTTTTATCAACTCCGTGACCTTGATTGACGTAATTGATATCACCGCCCACGCAGCCAATGTACGTTTAATTATACAAAGCTTTAATTCAATAATAATTCCCCTTGCAGTGTTTTGTCTATTCAATAATGACAGATTGGAATTTCGAAAAAGGAGATAAAAAGAAGGAAGATTCAATTTATACCAGAATGATATATCAAATTCTGGATGAAAACATACTTTAATCACACCACCTTTGTGTTTAGTGCATCCCTGTGACATGTAAGTATCAGACGGCAGTTTAATTAAACCATCAATGTAGTAAAGAAACTTAAAGTCGATTAAAGGCGCCATCTGTCACAACCTTGATCATACGAGCAGTCCAAATCGTTTAGAATAGAATAGAATAGTATATCTTTATTTGGATTCAAACCACAAATGTTCCATCAAATAATAAAATTAGAAAATGTAAAATATAAAAAGATATCACAGCACATAAATATGTGCAATTAGTTGAACTGTACAATTTATCAGCATCAGAAAGTTCGGCTGTAAAGAGTAATAGATTCTTCATCAAAAATAGGAAAATTTAAGGTATAATTCGAGTGTAACATTTTGCAAGAAAAGAAGGGAACCATGACTAATTCCCAATGCCGCGTTTTGCGTACGCGGGTAATTGCTGTACACGGGCAGTTACACAAAGATCCGATATTTCACATTTTCCAATTTTGTTTTGTCTTTGATCGGGTTGACTCATTTTTACTTCAACTGGAAATGCGGTTCTATCACATCTTTGTTTACTGGCGACGTTTCGGTGCCTACTTTCCAGCACCATCATCAGGCAACACAACACTGATCACAATAGCAGATTTAAGCAAATGTGGTAACCTCGTTCCAAAACCATTCTATTTATATATATTTGACTCAACACTATTTTAATCATAGGATTTGTCTCAGTAACTAAACTCAATATATAACTTTTTATAATTAGCAGACCAATCATTACCTCACCTATACATCATCTCATCTCGTATGCAGAATATTTTAGGGGAGAGAGACAGTATCGAACCTTTTGTTATTTGTTATAACTGTATTGCTACTATGTCACGGTAATCAAAATTTAAAAATGCTAAAACTAAAACCTTGACTATCATATACTGTATTTTATTTAAAGCCGGGAACTCTAATGTATACAATGGTGTGTGAGGTATTGCGCACATAGCAACAAATTAGTTCAAATATGGAGCAGCAAGTTACTTAGATGGATGGAGAGTGAATGTTATAGCGACGCTTAGGTGAACGATTAAAGAGAGAAAGATAGAGATAGTCTGGACAACTGACGTTTTTCAAAAAAAACTAATCGTAAGCACAATGCGAAGTTAATCAACTATTGGAAATAATTGCATAAGAATATTTGCTCATATGACTAAAATAATTCATTATATCTATATACATATATATCTAAATATAATATCGTAACACCTTTATATATATATATATATATATATATATATATATATGAAAGAGAAAAAGGACCATTGATAATTATTAAACATGAATAATTTCTATTCTTATTATATATTTATTTATTACGTTAGTCACACCTTATATCAATATATAAAATACATGTCAATATGTATAAAAACATATATATGAATATAAGCAACAGTATGAGACCAACATCCCTAATCCATATATATATATATATATATATATATATATATATATATATATATATATATATATATATATAAGCAACAGTGTGGGTCCAATATCTTTAATCCTATCTATATATATATATATATATATATATATATATATATATATACGTTTGCATATTTCTAATAAATTATTATTTTTCTCTTTTCTTACTGTTTTTTTATTTACCAATTAATCAAATTGTATATTTATTTATTCACACCTTATATAAATATATAAAATACATATAAATATGTATAAAAACATATATATATAAATATAAGCAACAGTGTGAGTTAAATGTCTTATATATATGTATATATATATATATATATATATATATATATATATATATATATATATTTAGCATCTTAAATAAATATATAATTTTAGTGGTAATGTCTAAAATGATTAATGTCCGTATATATATATATATATATTATGTGTATAGAATAAACCTATCAATCTACCGATAGGCCTATCTATATATCCGTCTATCTATCACATTTTGGGTTCCTCTTAAAAGGATACATGGTAGCTATTAACCATGAATATCTTCTCTAGGACTAACGTATTATTCATTTATTAAGATATTCCTACCTTACATAAATATATAAAATATAAGCAACAATGTAAGTCCAATGTGTCTTATCTAATGTTCTATCTACTAACACTTGCTAAATCGGTATACCCTCTTTTGGAACATTTTTATTGAGAAAAATAAGTATACAGGAAATTGATAGTGGTACAGATCATTCGCAACCAGTTTTCTATAAGCGAGGTTTTTTACTTAGGTTCCCACTTAATTCACGTTCCGCAGCCTCCCGTTTTCTGACCGTAGAAAATGCTTCATTAAATATTGGGCCCAATGATTTTTCTACCGATGTTACATTCATTACACCTTTTCCTGATTTTATTTCAATTGACTCTCTAATTAGTCTAGTTAATCTGTTGCGGTTGCATAACGCGATGCGTTTACATCCTTCCCAGTCTATTTCATGACCCGTTTCCTTCGAATGCCTAGCTAGGTCTGATCTTTGTATGTGTCCATATTTGCAGGCTGTCTTATGTTCACCTCTACGAACCTTTATAGGTCGCATGGTTTCGCCTATATACCGGAGATTACATTCTTTGCAAGGTATCGCATATACTCCTGATGTCTCGAGGGGTTCTACTCTTTCTTTTTGGTTAGGTAGTTTATTGCCTATAGTAAGTGATTGTCTTAAAACTGTTTTAATATTGTATTTAGCTGCTATTATTCTAATTTTCCTGCTCAATTTTGAATCAGGTAATACCATAATTTTGTGCCTATCTGGTTCTGTTTCCTTCTTTACTTTGTTTATTATATTATTATTAAATCTCTGTAACATCTCATCTAATAATCTATCTATTATACTTGACGGATAGCCATTTAGTTCGAATATTTCTTTTAATCTCCTCATTTCCTTTTCTCTATTATCTTTATCCACTATTCTAAGACTCCTTAATATCATGGATTAAAGAATGCCTATTTTCATTCCATACGGGTGATTTGATAAGAAATTAAGAATAAGTCCTGAATAAGTCTCTTTTCTAAAAATATCTCTTTCCAATCTGGAACCATTCCGTTTTATTTTCACATCCAAAAAGGGTAATTCATCATTATTCTCTTTCTCCAATGTAAACTTTAATTCACCTAATTGGTTGGCTAATTCGAGGAATTTATTTAACTCATTATCACCATGATTCCAAATTATAAACATATCATCCAGGAATCTTACATACAAGTTTGGTTTGAGAGGAGATTTTAACAACAGATTTTTTTCAAAATAGTGCATAAAAATATTAGCAACCGGGACTGATAGTGGTTGTCCCATAGGGACACCTTTAACTTGTTTATAAAATTCATTTCTGAACTTAAAGTAGGTGGAGGACATACAAATATTTAAGATTTCCATAATACTACTTAACATCATTTTACTACCTTCTATTATCTCTGGGAACTCTGTTAAACAACGCTTCACACTTTCTAATGCTGCTTGTACCGGGACATTAGTATACATCGATACAACGTCCAGGCTAGCCATTCTTTCATTATCATTCAAGTTATATCTACTAATAATGTCAATAAAATGATATGTATTCTTTAAAGTATAATCTAGGAAATAAGTATATTTTCTAATTCTGTTGCATAGAAATTTCGACAATCTATACGTTGGTGAGTTATGTACATTAACTATTAATCTAAGTGGATTCCCCTGTTTATGAATCTTCACTAGACCATAAACTCTCGGGACTGTTTCACGTTGTATTAATGAATTCCCAAGTCCTGTTTCTAATTCCTTCGACTCAATCATTCTATTACTTATAGTCTTAACTTGTCCTTGTAACTTATCAGATGGATCTTTATTTATTTTATTATAAACCTCTAAATTATTTAATTGTTCATACACTTTCAATTCATAATCTGACCGGTTCACAAGTACCGTTGCACCACCTTTATCTGCCTTGAGGCATATTACTTTATTGGATAATAATTCTGCTCTTAAGCGTTTTAGATCATAACTCTGCTTGCATCTCACCTCTTTGTGCTCTAACACCGCCTTGGACACATCCAATTCAAACCTAGTCTTATATTTGTCTGGGAGAAACTGGGCAATCTTAACTGTTTCTGTAATTATCTCATTCCTAGGTACGTAATCAATAGGGATCGCAGTATTAAGTCCAAGATTAAGAATTTGTTTTTGGTCTTCCTTGAGATCCATTCTCGATAAATTAACTAAACGTTTGGACATGACCTCTTCAATTCTCTTATTTCTCAAAGGGCAATTAATTCCCAATTTTGCTAGTTTTTTTCATGCCTTTGTCTAATTTTATTAATTTCATTATCCCTCGTTTTGTCTGTGAAATCTTCAATATGTTTGAAATCCAACATACATAATCTCGGTAGTAATATGGGCCTTATTTTTGCCTTCTCTCTAATCAGTTCAAATTTACGTTTGTTTAGTTTATTAATCGATATTTTTATTAAATGTAAACAAAGCTCATGCTTAAGAGTATTTCCTACTTTATCCAAAACGAATGAAAGTTTAAATCTAAAACATTTCGGTATAACATTAAATTTTAAACATTTATTAAAGAACGAGGTATTGTCCACTTGCCTAACAATCTGCATCTTCTTCCGCTTGTACTGATTCATAAGTGTGACTACTGTCGCATCATATTTGATCCTCAAGAAGGTTTTGAAGTTAATATTTTGCGGTGTGTAAGCATTCGGGTTCTCAATGCCGCGTTTTGCGTACGCGGGTAATTGCTGTACACGGGCAGTTACACAAAGATCCGATATTTCACATTTTCCAATTTTGTTTTGTCTTTGATCGGGTTGACTCATTTTTACTTCAACTGGAAATGCGGTTCTATCACATCTTCGTTTACTGGCGACGTTTCGGTGCCTACTTTCCAGCACCATCATCAGGCAACACAACACTGATCACAATAGCAGATTTAAGCAAATGTGGTAACCTCGTTCCAAAACCATTCTATTTATATATATTTGACTCAACTCTATTTTAATCATAGGATTTGTCTCAGTAACTAAACTCAATATATAACTTTTTATAATTAGCAGACCAATCATTACCTCACCTATACATCATCTCATCTCGTATGCAGAATATTTTAGGGGAGAGAGACAGTATCGAACCTTTTGTTATTTGTTATAACTGTATTGCTACTATGTCACGGTAATCAAAATTTAAAAATGCTAAAACTAAAACCTTGACTATCATATACTGTATTTTATTTAAAGCCGGGAACTCTAATGTATACAATGGTGTGTGAGGTATTGCGCACATAGCAACAAATTAGTTCAAATATGGAGCAGCAAGTTACGTAGATGGATGGAGAGTGAATGTTATAGCGACGCTTAGGTGAACGATTAAAGAGAGAAAGATAGAGATAGTCTGGACAACTGACGTTTTTCAAAAAAACTAATCGTAAGCACAATGCGAAGTTAATCAACTATTGGAAATAATTGCATAAGAATATTTGCTCATATGACTAAAATAATTCATTATATCTATATACATATATATCTAAATATAATATCGTAACACCTTTATATATATATATATATATATCAGAAAGAAAAAGGACCATTGATAATTATTAAACATGAATAATTTCTATTCTTATTATATATTTATTTATTACGTTAGTCACACCTTATATCAATATATAAAATACATGTCAATATGTATAAAAACATATATATGAATATAAGCAACAGTATGAGTCCAACATCCCTAATCATATATATATATATATATATATATATAGTATATAAATATTTATTGGGTTATGCACACCTTATATTAATATATAAAATACATATCAATATGTATAAAAAACATATATATATATTTATATAAGCAACAGTGTGGATCAAATATATTTAATCCTATCTATATATATGTATATATATATATACGTTTGCATATTTCTAATAAATTATTATTTTTCTCTTTTCTTACTGTATTTTTTATTTACCAATTAATCAAATTGTATATTTATTTATTCACACCTTATATAAATATATAAAATACATATAAATATGTATAAAAACATATATATATAAATATAAGCAACAGTGTGAGTTAAATGCCTAATCTATATATATATATATATATATATATATATATATATATAAATTATATATATATATATATATATATATATTTAGCATCTTAAATAAATATATAATTTTAGTGGTAATGTCTAAAATGATTAATGTCCGATATATATATTATATATATATATATATAATCAACAAGTGTGGGTCCAATATCTTTAATCCTATCTATATATATGTATATATATATACGTTTGCATATTTCTAATAAATTATTATTTTACTCTTTTCTTACTGTATTTTTTATTTACCAATTAATCAAATTGTATATTTATTTATTCACACCTTATATAAATATATAAAATACATATAAATATGTATAAAAACATATATATATAAATATAAGCAACAGTGTGAGTTAAATGTCTTTTTATATATATATATATATATATATATATATATATATATATATATATATATATATATATATTTAGCATCTTAAATAAATATATAATTTTAGTGGTAATGTCTAAAATGATTAATGTCCGTATATATGTATATATATATATTATGTGTATAGAATAAACCTATCAATATACCGATAGGCCTATCTATATATCCGTCTATCTATCACATTTTGGTTTCCTCTTAAAAGGATACATGGTAGCTATTAACCATGAATATCTTCTCTAGGACTAACGTATTATTCATTTATTAAGATATTCCTACCTTACATAAATATATAAAATATAAGCAACAATGTAAGTCCAATGTGTCTTATCTAATGTTCTATCTACTAACCCTTGCTAAATCGGTATACCCTCTTTTGGAACATTTTTATTGAGAAAAATAAGTATATAGGAAATTGATATTGGTACAGATCATTCGCAACCAGTTTTCTATAAGCGAGGTTTTTTACTTAGGTTCCCACTTAATTCATGTTCCGCAGCCTCCCGTTTTCTGACCATAGAAAATGCTTCATTAAATATTGGGCCCAATGATTTTTCTACCGATGTTACATTCATTACACCTTTTCCTGATTTTATTTCAATTGACTCTCTAATTAGTCTAGTTAATCTGTTGCGGTTGCATAACGCGATGCGTTTACATCCTTCCCAGTCTATTTCATGACCCGTTTCCTTCGAATGCCTAGCTAGGTCTGATCTTTGAATGTGTCCATATTTGCAGGCTGTCTTATGTTCACCTCTACGAACCTTTATAGGTCGCATGGTTTCGCCTATATACCGGAGATTATATTCTTTGCAAGGTATCGCATATACTCCTGATGTCTCGATGCATAACCTAATAAATATTTATTACTAATGTACATATATATATATATATATATATATATATATATATATATAGGATTAGGGATGTTGGTCTCATACTGTTGCTTATATTCATATATATGTTTTTATACATATTGACATGTATTTTATATATTGATATAAGGTGTGACTAACGTAATAAATAAATATATAATAAGAATAGAAATTATTCATGTTTAATAATTATCAATGGTCCTTTTTCTCTCTATATATATATATATATATATATATATATATATATATATATAAAGGTGTTACGATATTATATTTAGATATATATGTATATAGATATAATGAATTATTTTAGTCATATGAGCAAATATTCTTATGCAATTATTTCCAATAGTTGATTAACTTCGCATTGTGCTTACGATTAGTTTTTTTGAAAAACTTCAGTTGTCCAGACTATCTCTATCTTTCTCTCTTTATTCGTTCACCTAAGCGTCGCTATAACATTCACTCTCCATCCATCTACGTAACTTGCTGCTCCATATTTGAACTAATTTGTTGCTATGTGCGCAATACCTCACACACTATTGTATACATTAGAGTTCCCGGCTTTAAATAAAATACAGTATATGATAGTCAAGGTTTTAGTTTTAGCATTTTTAAATTTTGATTACCGTGACATAGTAGCAAAACAGTTATAACAAATAACAAAAGGTTCGATACTGTCTCTCTCCCCTAAAATATTCTGCATACGAGATGAGATGATGTATAGGTGAGGTAATGATTGGTCTGCTAATTATAAAAAGTTATATATTGAGTTTAGTTACTGAGACAAATCCTATGATTAAAATAGTGTTGAGTCAAATATATATAAATAGAATGGTTTTGGAACGAGGTTACCACATTTGCTTAAATCTGCTATTGTGATCAGTGTTGTGTTGCCTGATGATGGTGCTGGAAAGTAGGCACCGAAACGTCGCCAGTAAACAAAGATGTGATAGAACCGCATTTCCAGTTGAAGTAAAAATGAGTCAACCCGATCAAAGACAAAACAAAATTGGAAATTGTGAAAAATCGGATCTTTGTGTAACTGCCCGTGTACAGCTATTATCCGCGTACGCAAAACGCGGCATTGAGAACCCGAATGCTTACACACAGCAAAATATTAACTTCAAAACCATGACTAATAATTGATTGTATGCATTGTTGATTAACAAGATGATATAATGCATAACATTTCAGTTTTAATAATACAAAATTTAAAGATAGAATCTCGAGAAATTATGCTGCTGAAAAACAATTATTCCTGTCTTTTATTTAACCATGAGAAAGTATTATCATAATTAACACTTTTTCTAGTTCGGTAGATAAATTTAAAAGACATTTTTGTTGGAGGCGTTTCTCTAAGCCCCTTTGGCAATTGATTGTAAATTTTGTAAATTTTCGAAGGAGAGAATAGCTTGCTTGCAAAATTCCCCACCAATTGTGGAAATATTGTAAAATGACCAAATCTAGTTCCAATTTCATGACTCTTTCTTATTGGATTCATATAGGCACCAGTCCACTGGTTCGAATGGAAAGCTTTTATGCAATAGCACATCCTCCGAAACCATAAAGGATGCAGTGATACAACTTGTAATCTAGTGGCGTATATAGTGCAGGAGATAGGACTAATTTGTTTCGCAACTTTTCTTTGTACAGCTTCTATCTTATTAGACAAACCCTTTGTTAAAGGATTCCAAGTAGCGGCAGCATATTCTAGTATCGGTCTAATCCAGATTATAAACATTTTAAATTTTATTTCATTCGATAATATATTTCTATTTATTAGTGCCCATCTGTTCTTGGCACTGCCTACTATCCTTTCAATATGTCTCTCAGCAGAAGCCGTACAATGAATAGTTATGCCTAAATCCTTAATTTCTTGCATAAGTTTAATCTCAAAAACATCATTAATCTCAGCATCATGAAAATAAACATAATTATATTCTGTTCTGTTACCTATTTTTAAAGCTCTCGTCTTTTTACTGTTTATTTTCAGCCCTAGTGTTAACAAGTATCTACTTAAATCATACAAATCTAGTGTCACAATATTTTTGGAGAATTCGACATTATTTGGATCAATTGGAAAGATCATTTTTAAATCATCAGCGAATTTGCAAACTCGACCGTTAGGAATCTTAGTTTCCAAATGTGCAAATACAATTTTAAATAAAATTGGCCCCAAACTTGATCCCTGTGGAACTCCACTTGTTACCCTTTTCGATTTAGATATCAAATCATTTACTTGAATACTCATTCTTCGATTATATAAATAGTATCTAAGTAATCTAAAAATATTCGGATCAATATTCAATAAACTAATCGCATTCAAAATAGCATCAAAAGATATAGAGTCAAAAGCTTTTGAGATATCTATAAATACAATTAATGCATCTAACTTTTTCTCATCTAATGTAATTACATGTTTCCACATAGAGAGCATATTAGTTGTTGTCGACCTGCCTTTCGTAAAGCCATGTTGGCATATATCAAAATCAGCCGGCAACATACGTTCTAAATGAGAAAATCCATTGTGATTGTACCATAGATTTGGCATCACGTACCGACACAACGACTATAGTTTTGGTACATTTTATAGACTTGGTATGTATAATATATTTTTCGAGTTGGTTTTTAAGTAGCATTATCGAAGAACATATATCAAGTTAACTCTACTACGGCTTGTATGGACATTCGTAAAGGAGCTTATATCATCCAAATATCCTACTTTCCTGACCCAATAATATAGTGAGTATAGAGCATAATACCGGCTTCTACTGATAATTCGCCAGCAGACAAGAAGCGAATATGCATGTAAGATTAGGCTTTCCGTTCCTACTGATTTTTGTTTATCATTGTAGCCATAATTGAACTGGTTTATTACTAGGTGTGCAGTACCTAATTAAAAAATTATTCGACAATTCGACTTCGTAGCATCCACTTCAAAATTTAATATATTACTATTATATTTTTCATTGAACGACGTCATTTTTGCAACGAAATGTTATTATTGATGACTATTGAAGCAGTAGTACAAGGCTTTTCCGGAGAAAGTGTTGTTCAATATGGATGTTAATTTCGAAGTTTGTAAAAGAACAGTTTTGGTACCGTTAACAGGTATAACGTATGATATATTAAATGGTATTTAGTTTACAAAAACTTACCCAATCCGTGGCGCTTATCCAACATTGAACTTCAACCGTACGTATGTGTTACAGATAAAGGGCCTTGCGGTTTAATTGCAATAAATGACATCAAGCATAAATGGTGTGTTCAATAAATTCTTCGTGTTTGAATGGCTCCATGTTTGCAAAGGCATATTTGCATAAACTGACAAATTCGAATCAAGCATATTTAATGCGTATGTGCTTGTATTACAGTTTGCATGTTTGTTTGTACGCTTAATGTATGTGTACATGTATATAATTACGTTCATATATGCAATTATGAGCATATATTTATTTCTTTATGTATGTGTTGATTATAACTTTATTATGCTTGGTGAATTTGTTGTTGAATTTGGCTCTAGCTACTACTGATGTGAAACCAATTAATCATAGTATGCACATTATGCAGTTGATGTAATAATATTTTAATACAAAATAGTATATATATATATATATATATATATATATATATATATATATATATATATATATATTCAATTTTCTTTTTTCACAAACTATCAGCCTACAGTTTCATCGTGTGTGTTTATTTGCTGGAAGGGACTCACATTTTATTAATTATGTAGAATGAACTGCTCCACTTTGCACTTCGCGAATATTTCGAAGATAAGATTTTAGAAGTGAATCTTCATAAATCCTAGTACGGAATTTGTTATTTGATTCATTTAGTTAGTAAGAACAAATTATCTTTAAATATTTAGATTTCTCTCACAATTTGAAATAATTTCAGAATTCTGCTCATTTTTATTATTGACCTATAACTGGATTCATGGAATGGAGAAATTCTGGCATTTAATTATGATTGAGAAGGATTCTAAGTTATGTGTACTGCGAACTCAAAGTTTATTACCACATTTTATCCTAATATAAAACGCAAGTTGATTGATTTAAATCACACTATTTACTAACATATATTAAAGGCTTTGTATGTGTGGTATGTTTTAAAACAGATAGATACATTTCCAAGCCATATCAGATCTGTCTTTTGTTGATTGCTAGCAAATGCCTCATATACTAACATACGATTTCAGACGTTTCCTTGAAAAGTACTGAAGTGTGTTTTCATCAGCTTTGTGGCCTCTTTTAATGATGATATCTTTCTTGGACAAATAACTGACGGAAGATAGACCTTGACTAGTAAGGTGTTTAAATGGATGTGGATGACTGAGCAGCTTCTTGTTGTCTCTCCTAAATGGCTAATTTTACAGCTTTATTTACACAAATTATTTGAAGAGTAAGTGCAATTACCAACAATATGGAAATCTGACAGGCTTTAGAAAAATAAGAGTAAAATTCAGCAAGGGACATCAAATGCATTTCCAAATTTGAAAAAGCAGTAGAGTGCACTCAAATATATTGCCACAAACAATATTTGTTCGCGCGTGCTCGCACGTAGAGCTTAACACATGGACGCGCTTTAACTTTACTAAAGTATGGTATCATAGTGACTTGCGCAAGACTTCTTTCTCGCTGTATAATTCACATGATGAAAAACATTATTTTAAACAAAGGCAACTGATGTACACTGGGTATTCCAGATATCCAGATTTCAACAGTTCTGTTATTACATGCTGGAAACGTAATTTGGACTCACTATGACAAGACAGCTCAAACTATATCAAACACGGTTACAAGTTAAATTTGCAACTCTCGTTCAAATCGATCTATTTATAGTTCTTTACAAAATTCCAGGTCAGCATTTTTTATATATCACCCACAAAGTTTTGCACAACAACAAATGGAGGGCCTTTTATAGCTAAACACACACGACGAAGCATAAAGATATATATATATATATATATATATATATATATATATATAATTTAAATTTTATGCTTAAATACATACAGGATAATATTAAATAAGGTGACTATTTACTATTTTTCATGTTTATGAACGACCAGAAGCTTGTAGTTTACCGCTCATATGTCACTGCTGTACTCACACATATTCACTCACTTTAAAGTAAATATATATTCTTTCTATCAAATTGACAACAGTGCTTGTCGAAGATTCATTTTTCAACTGCGAAAGACATTTTGTCCTAGGGTTGAAATAAATACATTATATATATTTTACAGAATCACTTTCGCTGCAGGTTTGCTATTGATTTACCGGGCAAATAAAACAGAAAAATTAATTCGATTGTAAATATATAAAACATATTATATTTTCTAGAATTCTCAAATGAATGAAATATGGGTAAACACCCCTTCGTATGGTACTAGAAATGATACATGTTAATGTCAGTTCATAAAGTACATTTACACTGTTTTAAATGCATCTATCCGTTTCAGTTGACTCCAAACAGGGAAGAATGCTCGCACAACAAGCCTTAATGAAAAATGAAAGTGTATTGCTGCGGTGTCGCATTTATATATGACAATATCTGTTTTATCAAACATGTTCTCGAAAGACAAATATAAGTTTTAATGCACCAATTTTTATATGCCAGGTGAAGTGTGAAACAATCTCCACCTCAATCTTTCTCTCTCTCTTTATATATATATATATATATATATATATATATATATATATATTATTTGACACTGGCTAATTCATATGCACTTCTCTTATTACATTCATGATAATGATTTAAACTGCTGTAAACACTATTCATTCATAATATGTTAAACAAGCTTTATTAGGTTTTGAACTCAATATTTTGCGGTGTGTAAGCATTCAGGTTATCAATGCCGCGTTTTGCGTACGCGGGTAATAGCTGTACACGGGCAGTTACACAAAGATCCGATTTGTCACTATTTCCAATTTTGTTTTGTCTTTGATCGGGTTGACTCATTTTTACTTCAATTGGAAATGCGGTTCTATCACACAGATTACTTGGAAATAGTGACAAATCGGATCTTTGTGTAACTGCCCGTGTACAGCTATTACCCGCGTACGCAAAACGCGGCATTGAAAACAAGCTTTATGTAGCATTTAGGTTGATCAGTGTAGAGTATCAGAAACATTTCGTGTTTAATTGGCGTAATGAAGACTTTATATGAAGTTAACCTCACTACCGCAGGTTTACACACACGTATAGGAGATTTTACCGTCCTATTTTCTCACATACCTCACTCCAATGTCTTGTGGGTGAAGGGCGTAATTCAGACTTCTACTGATGCGTCCCTATTGAGCACGAAACGAAAAACTAAGAGGTTATACGTTCCGTTCATGCTGTCTTGAGTATATCTTTCTGGTCATATTTGAACTAACTTGTTACTATTTGCGCAACACCTAATAAATAATTGCATATATATTAGTTCTCCACCACAAACAGTATCTAACTGATTATGAAGGCAAACTGACTAAAGATGATGTGAGGTTTAAAATATAAAATGTGCGGCTCCCATCGAAAGTTATCTAGTATAAATTGTATTTTCCTGGATATATTTAATTTCCACTACTATTCACATGCAATGCACAATTTTTCACTTTTCTGTAAAACTGTTTACGTTCAAACTGTGGAAGCAGATTTTGATTCTGATTTTGTGGAAGCAGATTTCGTCAGTTTTCCGCGTCTGTATCAAATTGCGGAAGCAGTTTTGGTCAGCGTTTTGTTATTACTATTTTATTTTTAGGGCACGTATGTTTTAAACTTTCACGTCGCTTCATGCATTTTACTTCGTTTACTTTTGATATATAAATTTATGCTTTTAAGATCCCGTAAGATTATTAGAATGCCAGGTCCAATTTTAGATGTGGATGTTCCTATATGGGATAGAGATTATAAATTATTCTTTATGCGCCTATAGTTTTTCTCCCCGGTGTTAGATTATGACAGTCATCAAAAACTGTCAAACGTTTTCGCAAAACTTCCTTCAGAATCGATGCGAAGGATTTATTCACAGATTGGGGCGATTAGGAAACTACCCAATCCCTTTTTTGGGTCTTCAAGATGAAGTGGAATCTTTGCTGGGTCCAACAGTAAGAGAGCAGATAAGAAAAAAGTATGCGCAGTTAGACATGTTAAACCTTGGCCCCGTAGAGATTTTAAGGGAACTGTGTAAACGATGGTATAAAACAAATATTTCTGATCATTAAGCTAAGGTTGTTTTTATTAACAACCTTCCGCAGTCATTAAAATTGTTTGCCAGACAGCTCCAAAATTATCCCTCCATCAGAAAGATGCGAGTCACAATTTACGGTTTTAGAACCTAAGATAAATTCGTCATTGTTTTGTCCTTCCCCGCAGGATGATAGGATGATTTTCTAAGAGAAAACAATAGCAAATATGGTCAAATTACTAAAAGGATTAGCCATTAGGAGAACTAAGCTGAATCAAGGGAGAGCACAAACTACATTCCCATCAAAACACGAAATAACAGTAGGCGGCGATCTCAATTCCCGCAATAATTTAATAAATATGCCCCAAAGGACTGGTGCTATAATCACAAGAGGTTTCTCCACCGTTCGGAAGAATTCCAGAATGAGTGTCGATTTCCACAGTTGTCTGGCCATTCCTTAGAAAATAGGCGCAGTGGAGTGTCAGAATCAGGAAACTTATGGCGCAGAAAGTAGAAGGCTGTACTTTCTGCACATCAGTGGCATCAACGACGCCATTGGGAAGCAACCTCTTACAAAGTGACATTCCTATTAACTCTTTTAGTCCGAGACGAATATGCCATATAGAAAGCAAAACTGACAATTTCAGCCGCGATGACCAGCCTACTTGTATGACCCAGCCAAACCACCCAACAAACTACTGTATCTTATCGATTTCATAACCGGCGAAGAATACATCGTAGAAACAGATGCAGAAGTTTCAGTTCTCAAAGGTGATTCCATGGCCAAGATGTTTTTAGGCTTTTTTCCTGCAACAGATATTGGAGTGCCCACACCTACTTATGATTGCCAGCATCGCACACTCAACATAGTTTTACGACGTTAATTTACTTGCATCTTCATCGTCGCCAAGGTCTCACACAACATAATAGGTCTTGATTTCCTGTTGAACTATCGGCTTATTGTTAATCTTGCTCATCAAAAGTTCATTAAACTCTGCATTGGACTTGAGAAAAGTTACTGGACACTTGCTTCCGAGTGTTTGTAGTTAAAAGTCATTCAGCCAACCCCAGTGCATTATTCAGCAGAGACATCAACAGTTCTTTGAGAACAAAAGTCGTTTTTGAATCTCAGCAATTCAAAGCTACGAGCCTCCAACACAATGCACAATATTGTCACAGAAGGACAACCTGTTGCACTTAAAAAGCGACCGTTAACCCCTGCTAAGTTAAAATCTGGCCAAAAGGAATTTTCAAGACTATTGAAAGAGGGGTACAACAGACAACCGAAAATTTCATGGGCGTCACCATTGCAATTAGTCTCCAAATCAAACGGGTCGTACAGAGCCTTTGGAGATTATCGCAAGCTAAAGTCGGTGACCAAATCCGAAGCATATCCTTTTACAATTATCAACACCGTACTTGAAATACTCAGCGGAAGCAATTTCTTCTCAACGATTGACCTCAGACAAGTCTACCATCAAACCCCAGTAGCGCCAGAAATTATTGAAAAGACTACGGTCATCACTCCATTTGGCTTTTCCGAGTGCCTCAGACAATTTAAAGATTCATGGACAACATACTCCGCGACAACGCCGCTTACAGTATGTTATATCTCAATGACATGTTGGTTTTCAGTCCAGACCTAGAATCTCACACTATGCATTTACGAAATTTCTTCTCACAGTTATCCAAACACGGACTCGAGATCAATTGTGACAAGACGCACATTGCAACTACATCCGTCAATTTCCTGGGGAAGCGTATTAAGCCACAAGTTATTCAACCTTTGTCATCGAAGGCAAATTTAATCAAGAATATCAAGTCAGCAAAGACTGTAAGTTAGCTGCATAAAAATGTGCGAGTCCGTAACTACTATCGCAAGTTCGTTCCCGGCCTATCTGGACAACTTTATCCGTTGTGTAGGCAACTGCAGATTCGAGAAGGAATAACTCCGCCTCGCCATCAAGTCGTTAGCAAATACTACAATGCTAGAGCATCCGAATTTTTAACAACCACTTCTACTCACTACGAATGCTTCTGCTTGCTACTGAGGCCACTTTGGAACAACAGTTCAATGGCGTTCGGAAACCTATCAGTTCTTACTCGCGTACTCTTCAACCAGTAGAAACAAGATACGACACTTTTGGTTGAGAACTCCTCGCCATCTACGACGAAGTGCGCCATTTTATCAGCATCATTGGCAGCAGCAGATTTGTTGTTTTTACAGACCATGCACCATTAGTTTGCGTACTTCAAAACGTGACTTCAATTGCCGCCAAGAATTCTGCCAGAGTAGAAAGATTGCTGTCACTTCTAAGCGAATGGCAGTTCGATATCTGTCATGTCAAGGGGACCAAAACAACATTGTAGACGCATTTTCCAGGCCAGACATCTCGCAACAACCACCTTTGCCTTCGTTATTCACAGTCAACTCCGTAACTGTCGGAGAACCTGCATATACGCCATATCTCCTGCGAAAAGAACAGTGCGGTGACACTCACATTCATAGATCAGTAGCCCGTGAACTCACCAAGTTCGTATGCCGTCTCTGTGAAGGTTCTCCCATTATTTACTACACTGGTACGTACATCGACATAGTTCATCTGACAACGGTTCAAGGTTTCAGCTACCTTTCAACAAGGATTGATAGGTTTATATGCTGGGCTACAGCTTTATCTCTTGGCACCAATTTTGAAGACCAAGTCACTAACGGTTTTGTCTCTGCATGGATTGCCCATTATGGTGTTCCAAATGAGGTAATCACTAATAGAGGCACATGTTTCTCATCGGATCGTTTCAAAATGACCTTGCGATTCATGGGATGCTCCTTACGCCAGACGACTACTTATCATCCCCTATCTAACGGTAGGGTAGAAAGAATGCATGGGGAACTCAAGGCAACTTTAGCATCCTCGTCCATTATTATAATCAAGATTGCGCACTTGATATAAACACCTGACCCATTAACTATTTACATATGTCAGTATAAACTACGAATTGTATAGTGTAGAAAAGGCAATTCATCCAGTAGACCGGTTTCGTCCTTATTGGGAACTCATCATGTACTGGCCAGAATTTGCCGCGGACAGGACTCGAACCTGAGCACGTCTGCTTCGGAATCTGGTGCTCTAACCACTGAGCCATCCTGCCGCACACTACACTGCACAAAATTTTCAGTTATATACTAACTAATGTAACTTGGTTAGTCTATTTTTCCTTTAGGTGGAGCTCATATGGCATCCATTTAGACACAAAGTTCCAACTAACCATGCCCAATCTGTCATTACTGAACAGACACCACAATACATGGGGAAGTGGTATTGAAATGAACATTTATATAATTAAACGAACATTGATTGCGGGGGTGGTGATTACAATTATTAGAACGGCACAATCATCCAGCAGCGTAATTGAACAATAACTAAACATTCATCCAGTAGATCGGTTTCGTCCTTATTGGTTTCTCATCGCGTTTTATCCAGAATTTGCCGTAATGTGCTGGTAATGAACATTAGTATAATTAAACGAACATTGGTTGCGCAGTCGTTTAATTATAGAAATGTTCATTTCAATACGACTACCCCTTGTTATGCGGTGTCGTTTCAATTATGATGGATTGGGGAAGGTTAGCTGGAAATGTGGTTATAAAAAATATTATATGGACTCAATATAAAGGAAAAGCTAACCGAGAAACGTTATATTATAAATAATTGGAAATTTTGTGCAGTGTGCGGTGGGGTGGCTCAGTAGTTAGAGCACAATTTTCCGAAGTAGACACGCCCAGATTCAAGCCTTGACCGCACAAAATTCCGGCCAGTTCTTGATGAGTTTCCAATAAGGACGAAACCGCTATACAGGATAAATTGACTTTTCAACATTATACAATTCTTTGTTTATGCATGCACATAAAAGATAAGGTGTTAATATCAAGATCGCAGCCTTGATTATAGTGGTTGTTATCACCGCCGTCGAAGTAAATGTGCTTTTAATTATAAAAATGATGGAATTTTGGACGGTAAAATCTCCTAACAAAGAAATATTAAATAGGTTTTCTGTACAAATTTGAGAAATAATGTTTGCTAAGTGACTGTACCTTCAACGTGTTTAATATTTTTCGACCAAATATATTGTTAGGAATTTGTACCGACCAACTCTTCACTTTTTATTGATCAAATAGATAGTTAGGAGATGGTACCTTCCAACTGTCAACAATATATAGTTCAAACAGATTGTTACGAAACATTACCGACCATCTGTCCACTATATAATTCTAAGACAATTAGTTAGGAAACACCTCCTATTGATTAAATGCATTGCTAAGAGATTTTACGTATTACTGTTCACATTTTATTTATCAATGACAATGTTTAGGTATTTCACCAACCAACGTTCCACACCTTATTGATCAATTAAAGCGTTTGGAGCTTGTATCTTCCAAACGCGAAACATTCCGATATTTGTCGAACAATTACATTTTTGGGATCTTTTACGGTACAGCGCTGTAAAATTTATTGATCATAAAATTGTTAAGCGATTGTACCTACCAACTGTCCACACTTTGTTGATCAAATACAATTGTGGGAGATTTCACGTATCAATTGTCCACCAATTATCGAGCAAATACATTGTTAGGAGATTTTGATCTCCAATTGTGCAACATTTCTTGATCAAATAATTTGTTAGGAGATTGTAGCGTCCAAAATTCCATCATTTTTATAATTAAAAGCACATTGAATGCGAGGGAGATTATAACAATTACTACAATCATGATTGCGACCTTGGTATGAACATCCGATCCTTTATGTGCATGCATAGGTCAGTATAAACAAAGAATTGTAGTGTTGGAAGAGCAATTTATCCTGTATTGGAAACTCATCACGGCCTGTCCGGAATTTGCCCTGGACAGGGCTCGTAATGAACATTTATATAATTAAATGAATATTGGTTGCGCTGGCGTTTCATTATAAAAAATATTCCTTACAATACGACTTCCCATGTAGTTTGGTGTCGGTTCAATTATAGAATAGAATATCTTTATTTGGATTCAAACCACACATGTTCTATCAATATATCAAAATTATGACAGATTGGGGAAGTTTAGTTGAAAATTTCTTTCTAAAAGGATGTCATATGTGCACCAAATAAAGTAAAGGATAACCGAAAAACTTTATATAGTATATAATTGGAAATTGTGTGTAGTCTGCGGTGGGATGGCTTAGTAGTTCGAACACAAGTTTTCGAAGCAGACGCGCCCAGATTCGAGCCCAGTCCGCGGCAAATTTCGGGCAGTTTGTGATGGGTTTCCAATAAGGACGAAACCGCTATACAGAATAAATTGCCTTTTCCACACTATACAATTCTTTGTTTATACTGACAAATGCATGCACATAAATGATCGGATGTTCAGACCAAGATCGTAACCTTGATTATAGCAATTGTTATCATCGTCCTCCAATCAAAGTACTTTTAATTATAAAGATTGTGGAAAACTGGACGTTACAATCTCCTAATAATGTATTTGTTCGATAAATGGAGGAAGATTGTTAGGTGAAATCTCCCAAATTTGTATTTGATCCTAACTAATTAGTTAAAAATTAAACATTGGACAGTTGGTCGGTAATATCTCATAACAAAATATTTGATCTATAAATTGTTGAAATTTGGACGGTACCATCTGCTAACTATCTCTTTGATCAATAAATAGTGAAGAGTTGGTCGGTACAAATTCCTAACAATGTATTTGATCAATAAATGTTAAACTCTTTGAAGGTGCAGTAACTTAGCAAACATTATTTCTCAAATGTGTATGGAAACCCTGTTTAACATTTCTTGATCAAATACTGTATTCGGAGATTGTTGCGTCCAAAATTCCATCATTTTTATAATTAAAAGCACATTTATTTCGAGGGCTGTGTTACAAATTACTATAATAAAGTTTGGGATCTTAGTATGAACACCTGATCCGTTATGTGCATGCATAAGTCTGTATAAACAAAGAATTTTACACTGTTGAAAAGGCAATTCATCCTGTATTGGAAACTCATCACGTACTGTCCGGAATTTGCCGCGGACAGGGCTCGAATCTGTGCGCGTCTGCTATGGAAGCTTGTGCTCTATCTACTGAGACATCCCACCGCACACTAAACCCAATTTTCAATTATAAACTATATCATCATCATCATCATGTACGGCTATTAAAAAGTTAAAAGTGACTAATGTTTCACTGAAATATAACCATAAGGAGTGACAAAAATACATATAGAACAAAAGAAACAATATTTTAGATAAATTATTAGTGAGATTTACGAGAGAGAGGCAGATAGAAAAGGAATACCTAGTTACTATGAGTAAAATTTATCAAGATAACTCACACAAATGAAGCAAACTAAACCTCTCCGCAACACCATTATGGCCAAGTTAGCATTCAGGTAAGGCAACATCACTGTATCACGTCATAAACAAGCCAAACCTCACAGCTAAATTTGCCCTACTAAAAAATAAAGTTACGAAGATGATTCTACTAGGCATTTGCAACAAGATCGCGACTGAGCTCGATTTGATGCCATATCGTTAAAGGTTTCTAACTAAGGACTATGATGCACATGTTGACCCCAACCTGGCAGACAAGTGGATCCTATACTACTCAATTTGGATGTAAGTGACTTCAACTGTTTCTGTCATGTCAAAGTTGCCTGCAGTAGCCCGATTTCGCTTATCCACCCTGCGCGTCTCAGCAGATACTGCGCGACGGCCGATGCAGTATGTAATCATTGTAAGTTGTACTTGTCATGGTTATATGTGGACTGTAAAAGAGCATTAGGTCCGATTCTGCCTCCTTTCCTTCCCATTGATCTTCTCAATTTAAAAATAACACTCTTTTAGATATTGTGAATATGGTTGGTTTAGATCATAACACTAAGCCCAATACCAGACTGCCAAATATGGAAAATGGTTATAGTAGACGATCATTCATTAAACCTAGGTTAGGTTTTAACGTAGGCGCATTTAATGTGCGAACATTAAAACAACTTGGACAGCAAGAATCTCTTGCTCGTACGTTGGATAAATTAGAAATCGACATATGTTGCGTATCTGAAACCAGAATACAGGATCCTACGTGCATTACAGAACTGGTTGCACCATCCCTATCTACGCGTTATTGGCTTCGAACATCTGGTTCCACAGAGTCCTCTCAAGCCGGTAAATAGGGCGTTGGTATTGCCCTTAGCGCGCGAGCTGAAGCTTGCTTAATTGAATGGATCCCTTTAAATAGTCGATTGTGTGCGGCACGTTTAAATACATCTACTAAAATCAAAACAAAAAACCGTTCTTATTGTTGCTTCTTCGTTGTATCTGCATATGCTCCTACCGATTGCAGCACAGAAGAAAGCAAGTATGCTTTTTACTCCGAATTAAGATCCTTACTAAGAAAAGCACAAAGTTCAGATATAGTCCTGGTTATGGGTGACATGAATGCTCAAGTTGGGCGCTTAAGTAACACAGAATTTCATTTAGGTGGAAGATACACTCTAAGCTCAACGCGCAACGATAACGGTGAACGGCTTTTGGATAACTGCGCTGAACATAGTCTATATTTAAGTAGTACAAACTTCAGACGTAGTGTTAGACCTTGTGCTACATGGCGTCCTCCAGCACCCGGACAACAACGGACTCAAATAGATCATGTACCAATTAGTTATAGATGGCGTGGTTACATCCAGGATTGTTGTTCTTTTTGGAACACTTATGTTGACTCTGACCATGCACCTATCCGTTGTAGATTTGGACTAAACTTTTCCGGGAAAATTATTAAGAATAAACCCCAAATTGATGTAGACGAACTCGAACAACCGTCCTTCATAAAAAATTATGAAAATATTCTAAAGGCTAATATATCTGGTCCGAATGGCGAAAATCCTAATATACTTTGCTCCAAGATAAGTTCCACTATGCACAATGCATGTACTATTGTATGTGGCATTGCAGGCCCCAGGGGAAATAATCACTGGTCCTCTGTAAAATCTATGGAGATACTCGGAATAAGGCGCCAAATTCCACCTGGACCGACTCATAATATTACCCATCGCAATATGAGACGCTAACATAAGCACAGTCTAAATGTCGATCTCGAAAACGTTTGGACCAGAAAGGCTGAAGAAATGGAAGTAGCTTTCGCGTCATGTAATGTTCGCTGTTTGTTCCAACTTATTCATGCAACAGGTCCGAGAAAATTAAAAGTTATTGAAACTATAAATTATAGTAACAATGATTTAATAACCGATAAAATAAGTCGTTTTTCAGGTGGGCTGAACATTTTAGAGATCAATTTTCTTGGCCATCCGCGTCAGTACCGATTCCCGAAAGCATGTCTGCATCAACAGTGTGGATTGTCAGTCCCGAATAACCGTCCGGGTTAGATTACGCGATGCAATCCTATCTCTTAAACGCCGCAAAGCCGCAGGCCCCGATGATTTGCCTCCAGGATTGTTTAAGGATGGAGGCGATATAATTTCAGTACCGTTAACGAAACATTTTCATACTATATGGAATAAGGAAACGGTACCACTTGATTGGAATGAGTCGACCATCATTCCCATCTTCAAAAAAGGCAATCGTAATTCGTGCGATAACCATCGTGGTATAAGCTTGACTCCAGTTGTATCTAGGTTATGTGCTTCGATTATCCTACATCGTCTTAGCGCTTCACGTGAATCACACACAAGAGAAGTACAGGCCGGATTCTGCGCAGGACGCGGTTGGATAGATAATATATTTACGTTAAGACAGGTTCTCGAACAGAGATATTTATATCACCGTCCCACAATAGCCGTCTTTCTAGACTTCAAGGGTGCATTTGATTCGGTGGATTGCAATGTTTTATCCCATATTTTGTCGAAAAGCGGTGTTCCCACAAAATTTGTTAATATTATATGAGCTCTCTACACAAATACATCTGGTCGCGTTAAGGTCTACAACGAATTAACGCATATTTTTACAACCAGCAGTGGTGTTTGTCAAGGTTATCCACTTTCCCCATTTTTGTTTAATTTTGTAATCGATGCTATTATGAACAACACTCTCCCACACATTCAGGACGCTGGAGTTGAAGTTCTCCCGGGAGATAAACTAGTCGATCTTGACTATGCGGACGATATCTTACTATTATTCGACAATCAGCATGCTGCCAAGTCCGCCTTAAATAGAATAACAGACGTTGTTCCATCTTTCGGTATGAAATTAGCACCCTCTAAATGTAAGATACTGTTACAGGATCACCCACCACTCACTCCAACGTTGCGACTGCAGAATGAAGATCTAGACATTGTCGACAGGTTTACATATCTTGGGAGCTTTATCGAGTGTGGGGACACCATAACGCGGTGCCAGGGCGCAAGGTTCATTCGTGAATTATCTTTCAACCTGAAAACATACTTCCAACTTTCAGAAACACTGTTTCATATGTTCAAACCGTTCAAAAACAATCATCTTTAGTCATGCGCGGGTTTTAGCTAGTCCGGAACTCTATGTAATATTGTGGACAGACTAGCGGTTGTAGTACTCGCCACCTTGGAGTGATAAGGACGCAACTGACGAGTATGAAGTGGAAACAGACAAAGCACTACGGTCTGGTTAATATTTTTTTAAATCAAACGGTGAAATGTAAAAATGGAAAAGATTAAATGTTCAATTAAATGTAGAAAGCAGCTTTTTGGTTAAACGTTGGCGCGTTTTGCATATTCCTGTTCATAGTTACACCGGGTTATGCAGAAATACGAGAAAGATATGATTCAACGACTTATAAAAATTTGGTCTGCACAGTGAAAGTTAATTTAAACGATAAAAATGATTTTCAGAAACAAAATTAATCTGCTCAATGGGAAGTTGTGTTTAAAAGAGGCGAAATTTATGGTGAAAACATTAAAATTGTTTGGAATTTATCCATTTCATACTAATAATGAAATATGAGACGATAAGTTTTCAGCCTTTCTATCGTTATTGGCTTAGACATCGGAAGAACAGCTTCAAACCCAGCGATTGCATACTGTCTACAATATTATATCCTCGTAAACAATTTTTTTTCATTACATTCTATATTATGCATTAAAATAGCATTTCATGTTTCGCAGGTGCGCAACAGCATTGCGTCAAAATAATGCAAATTTTAAATGCACACAGATAACAAACTAATTTCAGACATTGCAGTTTATCGATTTATCCTTAGAGAAGGCCATTTTATACTGATTTGCAGAACCGATTTATCACTTCATTTATTTTGACGTAATTTTCATGGAATTCATGGCAAATGCACAATTACATAAGAGGCATGCAAACACGCACACGAAAACACACTTAAACGCATACTGTTACAAGATATTTCTTAAGTTTTTTTCACGTGTTTATTCAATTTTCAATCTAAGCTCAATATCGTGTGACATGTCGAACTTTAATATGTTTCCGCTGTCAATGTTTTTTATTCAACGTCAGGAAAATGGATTGGAATAAAAGTGATGAATTGTTTAGCCTAAATATAAGGCTCATTTTTGCGAAATATTCTTAAAAGGTGTACAAAAACTTACTTGAAAATGCTCCATGTCAGATTGAAAAGGAATTGATGGATGCATTTTAAATATCATTTTTTCACGACAGGATTTTAAAAGTGTATCCATTCATTGGTTTCAGCAACTGCAGTTTTATCCTCCTCATTGGTTTCCATTTATATGTTTCTGTATAATGGTTTTCAGGAAAATTTGTGTTTATATGCGTGTGTGTATGTGTGTGTGTGCGCGAATAAATTTGAGTCCGGTCGAGGAGGTGTTTGGTCTTAGATCGATGCTAGTATATTGTTGTTGGGTTAAATAATTCGTGGCCAGTCAAATAAAGTATCATGTTGATGATATGTTTGAATTTTTCGGCCAGGGGCTTGTTATTTTATATAAAGAGTTTCATATAAATAATTATTTTTAAGAATTTGCTTTGTGTAGAATTGGGAAATTGACCATATTGGCTGGATGCTCTGCTTCAAATATATTATATGATATATATTCTTATCGTTATAAGTTTCACTATTTCTTTAAATACGAGAAAAAAGAAACTTAACCCATAGAATATCTAGATTGCTTGGTCTGCCTTCTTTATGTTATGTAGCAGTGAATTTGTATTTTCATTCTTTTCAACAATCATGAAAATATCGATAAAGTAGCGTAGGTAAGAATGAGCTCCAATGATTAATATTTTTAATCCTATTGTTTATAAATGATGCATATATGTGTTTGCCAAGACTAGTTCCAAAAAAGCACCAATAAATATGCGGTCAAAAGAGGCTCGCAGCTAAAATAAATGACATCCATTTAGAACCAAATTTCCAACTAGCCTTCTCCAATCTATGCTCTTTTCTGAGCCACCCACCGCATACTAAACACAATTTCCAATTATATACTATACAATGTTTCTCGGTTATCCTTTACTTTATTTGGTGCACATATGACATCCTTTTAGATCCAAATTTCCAACTACCTTTCTCCAATCTATGCTCTATCTTCTGAGCCACCCCACCGCATACTAAACACAATTTCCAATTATATACTATACAATGTTTCTCGGTTATCCTTTACTTTATTTGGTGCACATATGGCATCCTTTTAGAACCAAATTTCCAACTACCTTTCTCCAATCTATGCTCTATCTTCTGAGCCACCCCACCGCATACTAAACACAATTTCCAATTATATACTATACAATGTTTCTCGG
Organism: Eudiplozoon nipponicum; assembly: GCA_029291075.1. Classification (NCBI taxonomy): domain Eukaryota; kingdom Metazoa; phylum Platyhelminthes; class Monogenea; order Mazocraeidea; family Diplozoidae; genus Eudiplozoon; species Eudiplozoon nipponicum. The sequence goes on along the minus strand of JAQBSW010001339.1, from coordinate 33,471 downwards.
TTATCCTTTAATTTATTTGGTGCACATATGGCATCCTTTTAGAACCAAATTTCCAACTAACCTTCTCCAATCTATGCTCTATCTTCTGAGCCACCCCACCGCATACTAAACACAATTTCCAATTATATACTATACAATGTTTCTCGGTTATCCTTTACTTTATTTGGTGCACATATGACATCCTTTTAGAACCAAATTTCCAACTAACCTTCTCCAATCTATGCTCTATCTTCTGAGCCACCCCACCGCATACTAAACACAATTTCCAATTATATACTATACAATGTTTCTCGGTTATCCTTTACTTTATTTGGTGCACATATGACATCCTTTTAGAACCAAATTTCCAACTAACCTTCTCCAATCTATGCTCTATCTTCTGAGCCACCCCACCGCATACTAAACACAATTTCCAATTATATACTATACAATGTTTCTCGGTTATCCTTTACTTTATTTGGTGCACATATGACATCCTTTTAGAACCAAATTTCCAACTAACCTTCTCCAATCTATGCTCTATCTTCTGAGCCACCCCACCGCATACTAAACACAATTTCCAATTATATACTATACAATGTTTCTCGGTTATCCTTTACTTTATTTGGTGCACATATGACATCCTTTTAGAACCAAATTTCCAACTAACCTTCTCCAATCTATGCTCTATCTTCTGAGCCACCCCACCGCATACTAAACACAATTTCCAATTATATACTATACAATGTTTCTCGGTTATCCTTTACTTTATTTGGTGCACATATGACATCCTTTTAGAACCAAATTTCCAACTAGCCTTCTCCAATCTATGCTCTATCTTCTGAGCCACCCCACCGCATACTAAACACAATTTCCAATTATATACTATACAATGTTTCTCGGTTATCCTTTACTTTATTTGGTGCACATATGACATCCTTTTAGAACCAAATTTCCAACTAGCCTTCTCCAATCTATGCTCTATCTTCTGAGCCACCCCACCGCATACTAAACACAATTTCCAATTATATACTATACAATGTTTCTCGGTTATCCTTTACTTTATTTGGTGCACATATGACATCCTTTTAGAACCAAATTTCCAACTAACCTTCTCCAATCTATGCTCTATCTTCTGAGCCACCCCACCGCATACTAAACACAATTTCCAATTATATACTATACAATGTTTCTCGGTTATCCTTTACTTTATTTGGTGCACATATGACATCCTTTTAGAACCAAATTTCCAACTAACCTTCTCCAATCTATGCTCTATCTTCTGAGCCACCCCACCGCATACTAAACACAATTTCCAATTATATACTATACAATGTTTCTCGGTTATCCTTTACTTTATTTGGTGCACATATGACATCCTTTTAGAACCAAATTTCCAACTAACCTTCTCCAATCTATGCTCTATCTTCTGAGCCACCCCACCGCATACTAAACACAATTTCCAATTATATACTATACAATGTTTCTCGGTTATCCTTTACTTTATTTGGTGCACATATGACATCCTTTTAGAACCAAATTTCCAACTAACCTTCTCCAATCTATGCTCTATCTTCTGAGCCACCCCACCGCATACTAAACACAATTTCCAATTATATACTATACAATGTTTCTCGGTTATCCTTTACTTTATTTGGTGCACATATGACATCCTTTTAGAACCAAATTTCCAACTAACCTTCTCCAATCTATGCTCTATCTTCTGAGCCACCCCACCGCATACTAAACACAATTTCCAATTATATACTATACAATGTTTCTCGGTTATCCTTTACTTTATTTGGTGCACATATGACATCCTTTTAGAACCAAATTTCCAACTAACCTTCTCCAATCTATGCTCTATCTTCTGAGCCACCCCACCGCATACTAAACACAATTTCCAATTATATACTATACAATGTTTCTCGGTTATCCTTTACTTTATTTGGTGCACATATGACATCCTTTTAGAACCAAATTTCCAACTAACCTTCTCCAATCTATGCTCTATCTTCTGAGCCACCCCACCGCATACTAAACACAATTTCCAATTATATACTATACAATGTTTCTCGGTTATCCTTTACTTTATTTGGTGCACATATGACATCCTTTTAGAACCAAATTTCCAACTAACCTTCTCCAATCTATGCTCTATCTTCTGAGCCACCCCACCGCATACTAAACACAATTTCCAATTATATACTATACAATGTTTCTCGGTTATCCTTTACTTTATTTGGTGCACATATGACATCCTTTTAGAACCAAATTTCCAACTAACCTTCTCCAATCTATGCTCTATCTTCTGAGCCACCCCACCGCATACTAAACACAATTTCCAATTATATACTATACAATGTTTCTCGGTTATCCTTTACTTTATTTGGTGCACATATGACATCCTTTTAGAACCAAATTTCCAACTAACCTTCTCCAATCTATGCTCTATCTTCTGAGCCACCCCACCGCATACTAAACACAATTTCCAATTATATACTATACAATGTTTCTCGGTTATCCTTTACTTTATTTGGTGCACATATGACATCCTTTTAGAACCAAATTTCCAACTAACCTTCTCCAATCTATGCTCTATCTTCTGAGCCACCCCACCGCATACTAAACACAATTTCCAATTATATACTATACAATGTTTCTCGGTTATCCTTTACTTTATTTGGTGCACATATGACATCCTTTTAGAACCAAATTTCCAACTAACCTTCTCCAATCTATGCTCTATCTTCTGAGCCACCCCACCGCATACTAAACACAATTTCCAATTATATACTATACAATGTTTCTCGGTTATCCTTTACTTTATTTGGTGCACATATGACATCCTTTTAGAACCAAATTTCCAACTAACCTTCTCCAATCTATGCTCTATCTTCTGAGCCACCCCACCGCATACTAAACACAATTTCCAATTATATACTATACAATGTTTCTCGGTTATCCTTTACTTTATTTGGTGCACATATGACATCCTTTTAGAACCAAATTTCCAACTAACCTTCTCCAATCTATGCTCTATCTTCTGAGCCACCCCACCGCATACTAAACACAATTTCCAATTATATACTATACAATGTTTCTCGGTTATCCTTTACTTTATTTGGTGCACATATGACATCCTTTTAGAACCAAATTTCCAACTAACCTTCTCCAATCTATGCTCTATCTTCTGAGCCACCCCACCGCATACTAAACACAATTTCCAATTATATACTATACAATGTTTCTCGGTTATCCTTTACTTTATTTGGTGCACATATGACATCCTTTTAGAACCAAATTTCCAACTAACCTTCTCCAATCTATGCTCTATCTTCTGAGCCACCCCACCGCATACTAAACACAATTTCCAATTATATACTATACAATGTTTCTCGGTTATCCTTTACTTTATTTGGTGCACATATGACATCCTTTTAGAACCAAATTTCCAACTAACCTTCTCCAATCTATGCTCTATCTTCTGAGCCACCCCACCGCATACTAAACACAATTTCCAATTATATACTATACAATGTTTCTCGGTTATCCTTTACTTTATTTGGTGCACATATGACATCCTTTTAGAACCAAATTTCCAACTAACCTTCTCCAATCTATGCTCTATCTTCTGAGCCACCCCACCGCATACTAAACACAATTTCCAATTATATACTATACAATGTTTCTCGGTTATCCTTTACTTTATTTGGTGCACATATGACATCCTTTTAGAACCAAATTTCCAACTAACCTTCTCCAATCTATGCTCTATCTTCTGAGCCACCCCACCGCATACTAAACACAATTTCCAATTATATACTATACAATGTTTCTCGGTTATCCTTTACTTTATTTGGTGCACATATGACATCCTTTTAGAACCAAATTTCCAACTAACCTTCTCCAATCTATGCTCTATCTTCTGAGCCACCCCACCGCATACTAAACACAATTTCCAATTATATACTATACAATGTTTCTCGGTTATCCTTTACTTTATTTGGTGCACATATGACATCCTTTTAGAACCAAATTTCCAACTAACCTTCTCCAATCTATGCTCTATCTTCTGAGCCACCCCACCGCATACTAAACACAATTTCCAATTATATACTATACAATGTTTCTCGGTTATCCTTTACTTTATTTGGTGCACATATGACATCCTTTTAGAACCAAATTTCCAACTAACCTTCTCCAATCTATGCTCTATCTTCTGAGCCACCCCACCGCATACTAAACACAATTTCCAATTATATACTATACAATGTTTCTCGGTTATCCTTTACTTTATTTGGTGCACATATGACATCCTTTTAGAACCAAATTTCCAACTAACCTTCTCCAATCTATGCTCTATCTTCTGAGCCACCCCACCGCATACTAAACACAATTTCCAATTATATACTATACAATGTTTCTCGGTTATCCTTTACTTTATTTGGTGCACATATGACATCCTTTTAGAACCAAATTTCCAACTAACCTTCTCCAATCTATGCTCTATCTTCTGAGCCACCCCACCGCATACTAAACACAATTTCCAATTATATACTATACAATGTTTCTCGGTTATCCTTTACTTTATTTGGTGCACATATGACATCCTTTTAGAACCAAATTTCCAACTAACCTTCTCCAATCTATGCTCTATCTTCTGAGCCACCCCACCGCATACTAAACACAATTTCCAATTATATACTATACAATGTTTCTCGGTTATCCTTTACTTTATTTGGTGCACATATGACATCCTTTTAGAACCAAATTTCCAACTAACCTTCTCCAATCTATGCTCTATCTTCTGAGCCACCCCACCGCATACTAAACACAATTTCCAATTATATACTATACAATGTTTCTCGGTTATCCTTTACTTTATTTGGTGCACATATGACATCCTTTTAGAACCAAATTTCCAACTAACCTTCTCCAATCTATGCTCTATCTTCTGAGCCACCCCACCGCATACTAAACACAATTTCCAATTATATACTATACAATGTTTCTCGGTTATCCTTTACTTTATTTGGTGCACATATGACATCCTTTTAGAACCAAATTTCCAACTAACCTTCTCCAATCTATGCTCTATCTTCTGAGCCACCCCACCGCATACTAAACACAATTTCCAATTATATACTATACAATGTTTCTCGGTTATCCTTTACTTTATTTGGTGCACATATGACATCCTTTTAGAACCAAATTTCCAACTAACCTTCTCCAATCTATGCTCTATCTTCTGAGCCACCCCACCGCATACTAAACACAATTTCCAATTATATACTATACAATGTTTCTCGGTTATCCTTTACTTTATTTGGTGCACATATGACATCCTTTTAGAACCAAATTTCCAACTAACCTTCTCCAATCTATGCTCTATCTTCTGAGCCACCCCACCGCATACTAAACACAATTTCCAATTATATACTATACAATGTTTCTCGGTTATCCTTTACTTTATTTGGTGCACATATGACATCCTTTTAGAACCAAATTTCCAACTAACCTTCTCCAATCTATGCTCTATCTTCTGAGCCACCCCACCGCATACTAAACACAATTTCCAATTATATACTATACAATGTTTCTCGGTTATCCTTTACTTTATTTGGTGCACATATGACATCCTTTTAGAACCAAATTTCCAACTAACCTTCTCCAATCTATGCTCTATCTTCTGAGCCACCCCACCGCATACTAAACACAATTTCCAATTATATACTATACAATGTTTCTCGGTTATCCTTTACTTTATTTGGTGCACATATGACATCCTTTTAGAACCAAATTTCCAACTAACCTTCTCCAATCTATGCTCTATCTTCTGAGCCACCCCACCGCATACTAAACACAATTTCCAATTATATACTATACAATGTTTCTCGGTTATCCTTTACTTTATTTGGTGCACATATGACATCCTTTTAGAACCAAATTTCCAACTAACCTTCTCCAATCTATGCTCTATCTTCTGAGCCACCCCACCGCATACTAAACACAATTTCCAATTATATACTATACAATGTTTCTCGGTTATCCTTTACTTTATTTGGTGCACATATGACATCCTTTTAGAACCAAATTTCCAACTAACCTTCTCCAATCTATGCTCTATCTTCTGAGCCACCCCACCGCATACTAAACACAATTTCCAATTATATACTATACAATGTTTCTCGGTTATCCTTTACTTTATTTGGTGCACATATGACATCCTTTTAGAACCAAATTTCCAAATAACCTTCTCCAATCTATGCTCTATCTTCTGAGCCACCCCACCGCATACTAAACACAATTTCCAATTATATACTATACAATGTTTCTCGGTTATCCTTTACTTTATTTGGTGCACATATGACATCCTTTTAGAACCAAATTTCCAACTAACCTTCTCCAATCTATGCTCTATCTTCTGAGCCACCCCACCGCATACTAAACACAATTTCCAATTATATACTATACAATGTTTCTCGGTTATCCTTTACTTTATTTGGTGCACATATGACATCCTTTTAGAACCAAATTTCCAACTAACCTTCTCCAATCTATGCTCTATCTTCTGAGCCACCCCACCGCATACTAAACACAATTTCCAATTATATACTATACAATGTTTCTCGGTTATCCTTTACTTTATTTGGTGCACATATGACATCCTTTTAGAACCAAATTTCCAACTAACCTTCTCCAATCTATGCTCTATCTTCTGAGCCACCCCACCGCATACTAAACACAATTTCCAATTATATACTATACAATGTTTCTCGGTTATCCTTTACTTTATTTGGTGCACATATGACATCCTTTTAGAACCAAATTTCCAACTAACCTTCTCCAATCTATGCTCTATCTTCTGAGCCACCCCACCGCATACTAAACACAATTTCCAATTATATACTATACAATGTTTCTCGGTTATCCTTTACTTTATTTGGTGCACATATGACATCCTTTTAGAACCAAATTTCCAACTAACCTTCTCCAATCTATGCTCTATCTTCTGAGCCACCCCACCGCATACTAAACACAATTTCCAATTATATACTATACAATGTTTCTCGGTTATCCTTTACTTTATTTGGTGCACATATGACATCCTTTTAGAACCAAATTTCCAACTAACCTTCTCCAATCTATGCTCTATCTTCTGAGCCACCCCACCGCATACTAAACACAATTTCCAATTATATACTATACAATGTTTCTCGGTTATCCTTTACTTTATTTGGTGCACATATGACATCCTTTTAGAACCAAATTTCCAACTAACCTTCTCCAATCTATGCTCTATCTTCTGAGCCACCCCACCGCATACTAAACACAATTTCCAATTATATACTATACAATGTTTCTCGGTTATCCTTTACTTTATTTGGTGCACATATGACATCCTTTTAGAACCAAATTTCCAACTAACCTTCTCCAATCTATGCTCTATCTTCTGAGCCACCCCACCGCATACTAAACACAATTTCCAATTATATACTATACAATGTTTCTCGGTTATCCTTTACTTTATTTGGTGCACATATGACATCCTTTTAGAACCAAATTTCCAACTAACCTTCTCCAATCTATGCTCTATCTTCTGAGCCACCCCACCGCATACTAAACACAATTTCCAATTATATACTATACAATGTTTCTCGGTTATCCTTTACTTTATTTGGTGCACATATGACATCCTTTTAGAACCAAATTTCCAAATAACCTTCTCCAATCTATGCTCTATCTTCTGAGCCACCCCACCGCATACTAAACACAATTTCCAATTATATACTATACAATGTTTCTCGGTTATCCTTTACTTTATTTGGTGCACATATGACATCCTTTTAGAACCAAATTTCCAACTAGCCTTCTCCAATCTATGCTCTATCTTCTGAGCCACCCCACCGCATACTAAACACAATTTCCAATTATATACTATACAATGTTTCTCGGTTATCCTTTACTTTATTTGGTGCACATATGACATCCTTTTAGAACCAAATTTCCAACTAACCTTCTCCAATCTATGCTCTATCTTCTGAGCCACCCCACCGCATACTAAACACAATTTCCAATTATATACTATACAATGTTTCTCGGTTATCCTTTACTTTATTTGGTGCACATATGACATCCTTTTAGAACCAAATTTCCAACTAACCTTCTCCAATCTATGCTCTATCTTCTGAGCCACCCCACCGCATACTAAACACAATTTCCAATTATATACTATACAATGTTTCTCGGTTATCCTTTACTTTATTTGGTGCACATATGACATCCTTTTAGAACCAAATTTCCAACTAGCCTTCTCCAATCTATGCTCTATCTTCTGAGCCACCCCACCGCATACTAAACACAATTTCCAATTATATACTATACAATGTTTCTCGGTTATCCTTTACTTTATTTGGTGCACATATGACATCCTTTTAGAACCAAATTTCCAACTAACCTTCTCCAATCTATGCTCTATCTTCTGAGCCACCCCACCGCATACTAAACACAATTTCCAATTATATACTATACAATGTTTCTCGGTTATCCTTTACTTTATTTGGTGCACATATGACATCCTTTTAGAACCAAATTTCCAACTAACCTTCTCCAATCTATGCTCTATCTTCTGAGCCACCCCACCGCATACTAAACACAATTTCCAATTATATACTATACAATGTTTCTCGGTTATCCTTTACTTTATTTGGTGCACATATGACATCCTTTTAGAACCAAATTTCCAACTAACCTTCTCCAATCTATGCTCTATCTTCTGAGCCACCCCACCGCATACTAAACACAATTTCCAATTATATACTATACAATGTTTCTCGGTTATCCTTTACTTTATTTGGTGCACATATGACATCCTTTTAGAACCAAATTTCCAACTAACCTTCTCCAATCTATGCTCTATCTTCTGAGCCACCCCACCGCATACTAAACACAATTTCCAATTATATACTATACAATGTTTCTCGGTTATCCTTTACTTTATTTGGTGCACATATGACATCCTTTTAGAACCAAATTTCCAACTAACCTTCTCCAATCTATGCTCTATCTTCTGAGCCACCCCACCGCATACTAAACACAATTTCCAATTATATACTATACAATGTTTCTCGGTTATCCTTTACTTTATTTGGTGCACATATGACATCCTTTTAGAACCAAATTTCCAACTAACCTTCTCCAATCTATGCTCTATCTTCTGAGCCACCCCACCGCATACTAAACACAATTTCCAATTATATACTATACAATGTTTCTCGGTTATCCTTTACTTTATTTGGTGCACATATGACATCCTTTTAGAACCAAATTTCCAACTAACCTTCTCCAATCTATGCTCTATCTTCTGAGCCACCCCACCGCATACTAAACACAATTTCCAATTATATACTATACAATGTTTCTCGGTTATCCTTTACTTTATTTGGTGCACATATGACATCCTTTTAGAACCAAATTTCCAACTAACCTTCTCCAATCTATGCTCTATCTTCTGAGCCACCCCACCGCATACTAAACACAATTTCCAATTATATACTATACAATGTTTCTCGGTTATCCTTTACTTTATTTGGTGCACATATGACATCCTTTTAGAACCAAATTTCCAACTAACCTTCTCCAATCTATGCTCTATCTTCTGAGCCACCCCACCGCATACTAAACACAATTTCCAATTATATACTATACAATGTTTCTCGGTTATCCTTTACTTTATTTGGTGCACATATGACATCCTTTTAGAACCAAATTTCCAACTAACCTTCTCCAATCTATGCTCTATCTTCTGAGCCACCCCACCGCATACTAAACACAATTTCCAATTATATACTATACAATGTTTCTCGGTTATCCTTTACTTTATTTGGTGCACATATGACATCCTTTTAGAACCAAATTTCCAACTAACCTTCTCCAATCTATGCTCTATCTTCTGAGCCACCCCACCGCATACTAAACACAATTTCCAATTATATACTATACAATGTTTCTCGGTTATCCTTTACTTTATTTGGTGCACATATGACATCCTTTTAGAACCAAATTTCCAACTAACCTTCTCCAATCTATGCTCTATCTTCTGAGCCACCCCACCGCATACTAAACACAATTTCCAATTATATACTATACAATGTTTCTCGGTTATCCTTTACTTTATTTGGTGCACATATGACATCCTTTTAGAACCAAATTTCCAACTAACCTTCTCCAATCTATGCTCTATCTTCTGAGCCACCCCACCGCATACTAAACACAATTTCCAATTATATACTATACAATGTTTCTCGGTTATCCTTTACTTTATTTGGTGCACATATGACATCCTTTTAGAACCAAATTTCCAACTAACCTTCTCCAATCTATGCTCTATCTTCTGAGCCACCCCACCGCATACTAAACACAATTTCCAATTATATACTATACAATGTTTCTCGGTTATCCTTTACTTTATTTGGTGCACATATGACATCCTTTTAGAACCAAATTTCCAACTAACCTTCTCCAATCTATGCTCTATCTTCTGAGCCACCCCACCGCATACTAAACACAATTTCCAATTATATACTATACAATGTTTCTCGGTTATCCTTTACTTTATTTGGTGCACATATGACATCCTTTTAGAACCAAATTTCCAACTACCTTCTCCAATCTATGCTCTATCTTCTGAGCCACCCCACCGCATACTAAACACAATTTCCAATTATATACTATACAATGTTTCTCGGTTATCCTTTACTTTATTTGGTGCACATATGACATCCTTTTAGAACCAAATTTCCAACTAACCTTCTCCAATCTATGCTCTATCTTCTGAGCCACCCCACCGCATACTAAACACAATTTCCAATTATATACTATACAATGTTTCTCGGTTATCCTTTACTTTATTTGGTGCACATATGACATCCTTTTAGAACCAAATTTCCAACTAACCTTCTCCAATCTATGCTCTATCTTCTGAGCCACCCCACCGCATACTAAACACAATTTCCAATTATATACTATACAATGTTTCTCGGTTATCCTTTACTTTATTTGGTGCACATATGACATCCTTTTAGAACCAAATTTCCAACTAACCTTCTCCAATCTATGCTCTATCTTCTGAGCCACCCCACCGCATACTAAACACAATTTCCAATTATATACTATACAATGTTTCTCGGTTATCCTTTACTTTATTTGGTGCACATATGACATCCTTTTAGAACCAAATTTCCAACTACCTTTCTCCAATCTATGCTCTATCTTCTGAGCCACCCCACCGCATACTAAACACAATTTCCAATTATATACTATACAATGTTTCTCGGTTATCCTTTACTTTATTTGGTGCACATATGACATCCTTTTAGAACCAAATTTCCAACTAACCTTCTCCAATCTATGCTCTATCTTCTGAGCCACCCCACCGCATACTAAACACAATTTCCAATTATATACTATACAATGTTTCTCGGTTATCCTTTACTTTATTTGGTGCACATATGACATCCTTTTAGAACCAAATTTCCAATAGCCTTCTCAATCTTGCTCTATCTTCTGAGCCACCCACCGCATACTAAACACAATTTCCAATTATATACTATACAATGTTTCTCGGTTATTCTTTACTTTATTTGGTGCACATATGACATCCTTTTAGAACCAAATTTCCAACTAGCCTTCTCCAATCTATGCTCTATCTTCTGAGCCACCCCACCGCATACTAAACACAATTTCCAATTATATACTATACAATGTTTCTCGGTTATCCTTTACTTTATTTGGTGCACATATGACATCCTTTTAGAACCAAATTTCCAACTAACCTTCTCCAATCTATGCTCTATCTTCTGAGCCACCCCACCGCATACTAAACACAATTTCCAATTATATACTATACAATGTTTCTCGGTTATCCTTTACTTTATTTGGTGCACATATGACATCCTTTTAGAACCAAATTTCCAACTAGCCTTCTCCAATCTATGCTCTATCTTCTGAGCCACCCCACCGCATACTAAACACAATTTCCAATTATATACTATACAATGTTTCTCGGTTATCCTTTACTTTATTTGGTGCACATATGACATCCTTTTAGAACCAAATTTCCAACTAGCCTTCTCCAATCTATGCTCTATCTTCTGAGCCACCCCACCGCATACTAAACACAATTTCCAATTATATACTATACAATGTTTCTCGGTTATCCTTTACTTTATTTGGAGCACATATGACATCCTTTTAGAACCAAATTTCCAACTACCTTTCTCCAATCTATGCTCTATCTTCTGAGCACCCACCGCATACTAAACACAATTCCAATTATATACTATACAATGTTTCTCGGTTATCCTTTACTTTATTTGGTGCACATATGACATCCTTTTAGAACCAAATTTCCAACTAGCCTTCTCCAATCTATGCTCTATCTTCTGAGCCACCCCACCGCATACTAAACACAATTTCCAATTATATACTATACAATGTTTCTCGGTTATCCTTTACTTTATTTGGTGCACATATGACATCCTTTTAGAACCAAATTTCCAACTAGCCTTCTCCAATCTATGCTCTATCTTCTGAGCCACCCCACCGCATACTAAACACAATTTCCAATTATATACTATACAATGTTTCTCGGTTATCCTTTACTTTATTTGGTGCACATATGGTATCCTTTTAGAACCAAATTTCCAACTACCTTTCTCCAATCTATGCTCTATCTTCTGAGCTACCCCACCGCATACTAAACACAATTTCCAATTATATACTATACATTGTTTCTCGCTTAGCCATTCCTTTATTTGGAGCACATATGACATCCGTAAAATTAAATTTTCAAATAATTTTCGCCGATCTGTCATAGTTGAACTGATACCAAATTACATATGGAATGCGTTTTGAAGTGAAAATTTCTATAATTGAACTCCTGCGCAACCAAACTTCGTTTAAGTTTAAAAATTTTCATTAGGAGCCCTGTCGGCGACAAATTCTGCACAATACGCGATGATAAACCAACGCGGACGAAACTGCTCTTCTGTATGTGTGTTTCTTATTGTTCAATTATATTGCTGGATGGTTTTACCGTTCTACTGTCGAATGTTTGTTGATCATACGTATTGTCGGGAGTTTTTACCGTCCGAGTGTCCAAAATTATTCATTATATAAATTATTAGTAGTTTGTAAGGACAAACGAAGCACTATTTTTTGATCAAATACTTTGTTAGGAGATTGGAGCAGCCAACAGTCTACTGTTTATTGATCAAACATTCGCTAAGAGATTGCACCGTCCAATTGCCCCATGTGTTAATTAAATAGACTGTTAAAGGATTCTAGTACTCAATTGTCCAACATTTAGCGATGAAAATTATTTGATTTTACGTTCCAACTGTTTAAGATTTATTAATAAAACACAGTTTTGGGAGATTTTATCGACCTACTGTCCAAAATTTTTTGATCAAACGCATTTTAGTAGACTGGTTGTACCAACTTACCAACATATATTCATCAAATATATTGTTAGGAGATAGTAACGTCCAACTGTATTCCATTTGTAGGTTAAACCGACCAACTATCTATCATTTGTTGATTATATATATTGTTAGGAGATTGTACCGTCCAACTGTTTACAGTTAATTTATCAGCTGTCCATCATTTATTATTGAAAAACATTTTAAGTTGATGGTGCATTCCAACTTTCCATCATTTGAGGATAAAACACGTATTTAATATTTTTTACAGAAACACTGCTTACAAGTTATTGCACAACTACACTGATAGGATATTATGTTTTCCAACCGTTCAAAATTTATAGATTATGTAGATATTTAGGAGTTTGTACCGACCAACTGTCCACAATTATTTAATAAAATACATTGCTAGAAGATTAAACTGACCATCTGCCAACATTTTATTGATTAAATTATTTGTTAGGAGATTGTGTTGATCAGCTGACTACCATTCAATTACCAAATGTTTTGCTAAGAGATTGCACCGCCTACCATTTGTTTATTAAATACATTTTAGTGGATTATTCAAAACAAATATCCACCATTAATTGATCAAATAAATTGCTAAGAGACTGTACCGTCCACTTGTCCACATTTTTATTATTAAACGAATATTGGTTGCGCGGGCGGTGATAACAATAATTATAATCAAGGTTGCGGTCTTGATATAAGCATCTGACCCATTAATTACTTACGTATGCAAGTATAAACCAGGAATTATACAGTGTAGGAAAGAAAACTCACCCAGTAGACCGGTTTCATTCTAATTGGGACCTCATCATGTACCGGCTAGTATTTGCCGCGAACAGGACTCGAACCTGGGCACGTCTGCTATGTAATCTGGTGCTCTAACCACTAAGCTATCCTTACTTACACTACACTACACACAAATTTCAGTTATATACTAACTAACGTAGTGCGGCAGGGTGGCTCAGTGTTTAGAGCACATATGACATCCTTTTAGAACCAAATTTCCAACTAACCTTGCCCAATCCGTCATAATTAAACCAACACCACATAACATGGGATAGTCTTATTAAAATAAACATTTCTTTAATTAAACGACTGTGCAACCAATGTTCGTTTAATTATATAAATGTTCATTACGAGCACAGTCCGCGGCAATTTCTGGACAATACGCTATAAGAAACCAATAAGGACGAAACCGGGCTACTGGATGAATGTTTAGTTATTTTTCAATTACTCTGCTGGAGAATTGTACCATTCCATTGTCTAATATATTTTCATCAAATAAATTGTTAGGATCTTGTATCGTCCAACTGTCCACCATTTATTGATTAAATACATTACAAGAAGTATGTAAGGACAAACTATCAACCACTTATTGATTAAATAAACAGATAGGAATTTGTACCAGCCAAATCTCTACCGTTTTTTGATCAAATATTTCCTTAATTGATTGTACCATCTTATTGCTTTATTTGTTAATTAAATAGTCTGGTAAAAATTCTTTCTTCCAATACATTGATAGTTGATTTTAAGTTCCAGCTGTTCGATATCAATTAGTGCAATACTTTGTTAGGAGATAGTTCCTACCAACTTTCCAACATAGAATTATCAAATATATTGTTAGGTGGTAGTAACGTCGAACTGTACTTCATTTCTTGATCAAATATATTTGTAGAAGTTTGAACCGACCAACTGTCAATCATTTATTGATGAAATATATTGCTAGAAGATTGTACAGTCCATTTGTCCACAATATATTGATCGAAAACATTGTAAGATGAATGTACCGACCGACTATCTACCATTTATTGGTCAGGCACATTTATTGATCAAACTCATTGTTAGGAGGTTGTTCCGTCTAACTATCCAATATTTATTGATCATAAAGTTTGTTCGAAGAGTTTACTGACATACTGTCCAAAATTAATTGAACAAATTTGTTGTTTGGACATTGAGCGAACATTTTTTATCAAAAATCTTTCTAGAAGATTATACCACACAATTGTCAAAAAATTGTCGTTCAAATACATATTTAATAGATTGATTTGACCAATTGTTTACCATTTATTGATCAAAATATTGTTAGGAATTTGTACTGACTAATTGTCCATAGTTTATTGATCAAATAGATTGCTAAAATTTATGGTACAAATACGTTGTTTGGTAATTTTACCGACCAACTTAACATCATACAATGATCAAGTACACCGTTAGGAGTCAGCACTGATCAACTGTGCTCTATTTATCGGATTTATTTGAATTTTATACCTTCAAACCTACCTAAATCAATTGATCAAATCAACCACAATTTTCCTTTTATTGATAAGATACGTTCTTAAAATATGATAGCGACCAACTGTCCAATATTTATTGATCAAACATTCTGTTAGAAACTTGCACCGAAACGCCGTCTACCATTTATTGTTCAAATACATTTATTTGAAACTAGGAGTGATAAGGACGCAACTGACGAGTATAAAGTAGAAACCAACAAAGCACTACCGTCTGACTAATATTTGAAAAAAGGAAACGGCAAAAAATTTGATTAATCCGGTTTTGAGCTTTTTTCAGTCTCTTAAACTGATTCAGTCAATTGCATTGATCGACGCATTTCACCATTCATCAGCAATTAGCTGTACGCGCTGGCACATCGACTTCCTGGCATTGTTCCGCCATTTCAATATAATTCTATGAAAATTCCAGATACAAATTTCTCCTTGAACCCGATTGGAATTTTGGCTGCAAAATTCTTGTTCAAACAAATTGTTCAATTTTCCGACGCTATGCGATTAATTGGAAAAATGCAAATTTCGTTACTTTTCAACTACGGGATATCAATCTTCATAATTTAGATCACATGCTTTATAAAACAAATCATCTAACAATTAATAAAAATTTGATCTGCATATAGAAAGTTCATTTTGGCAATTAAAATGATTCTCAGACATAAAAATGAATCTTTAAATTTTGCTAACAGATGGCATTTGGAAAAGAACAGCAAAACCTGCCCAATGGAAATTTGTATACAAAATCGGCGAAATTTATAGTGAAAGCATTAAAGTTGTTTGGAATTTATCCACTTCATGCTAATAGTGAAATAGGAGACGACAAGTTTTTAGCCTTCCTGTCGTAAGTCGTTTAGGCATCGGAAGAACAGCTTCAAACCCAGCGATTGCATGCTGTCTGCAATATTATAACCTCGTTAACAGTATTTTTTCATTACATTCTTTATTTTGCATGAAAATAGCATTTCATGTTTCGCAGTTGCGCAACAACATTGCGTCAAAATTATACAAATTTTAAATGCACACAGATAACAAACTAATTTCAGACATTGCAGTTTATCGATTTATACCTCGAGAAGGCCATTCTATACTAATGAGTAAGAACCTATTTATCACTTCATTTATTTTGACGTAATTTTCATAGAATTCATGGCAAATGCACAATTACACAAGAGGCATGCAAACACGCACACGAAAACACACTTAAACGCATACTGTTACAAGATCTTTCTCAAGTTTTTTCACGTGTTTATTCAATTTTACACTCTAAGCTCAATATCGTGTGACATGTTGAACTTTAATATGTTTCCGCTGTCAATGGTTTTTCTTCAACGTCAGGAAAATGGATTTGAATAAAAGTGATGTATTGTTTGGCCTGAATATATAGCTCATTTAAGCGAAATATTTTTAAAAGGTGTACAAAAACGTACTTGAAAATGCTCCATGTCATTTTCAAAAGAAAATGATGGAAGTATTTTAAATATAATTTTTTCACGACAGGATTTTAAAAGTGTATTCATTCATTGGTTTCAGCAACTGCAGTTTTATCGTCTTCAACGCTTTCCATGCATAAATTTCAGTATAATGTTTTTCATACGCACTGCATTTGAACGCTCATCATATAAATTTAGAATAGGCAATATTTCATTCAGATGTTTTTATTTTTACATATTCATTGATTACATAACTTAAATTTTAGCAAGATTTTACTCGTCAGAAAATATGTGTGCATATACTTGTGTTTATGTGTGTGTGTGTGTGTGTGCGCACACAAAAATTTGAGTCTGGTCGAGGTGTTTAGTCTTGCGTGGATGCTGGTAAATTGTTGTTGGGTTATATGATTCCTGGCCAGTCGAATAAAATATCATGTTTATAAATGATGCATAAATATGTTTGCCAAGACTGACCCAAGAAAAGCACCAATAACTATGCCGTCAAATTGTCTGTAGAAGACTCCTTGGAATAAAAATTGTTCGTTGGGTGTATATAATAAATATAATTCCCTTATTTCGTCCACTTCTGCCAGTGTTTCCGCTTCTTATGATCGCACATATTTACACTGGACATTTACAGTTTTATTTAGTGGAATACTAGTAAAGATCGATTTTATATCGAGTGACATAATTTTCGTCTCTTTTAAATTCAAGTCGCGAATTTTTCCCACAAATTGAAAGCTATATTGTACCACGTGTTCCATTCTTCCTTAAATCATAGGTTTTATAATCCGGCATAATAATCTGGCTGCTCCGGACTGCAGAAAGTTCACCATAGATAATATGGGTCTGAATGAATGAAATCTATTATTTCTGATCATTTTATGAAACTTAGGCAAATTTCGAAAAGTAATTCGAGCAACTAAACCAGGTTGGTCAATTTTTCGTAGTGTTCTAGTTCTGAAAATCGAGGAAACCTCTCATCAGTACATGTAAATGACTGAAATTTTTCGAAGTTATGCGAATAGTTACAAACAATAGGATTGGTGTTTAGCTCAAACTCGCACACTTGAATTAAATAAATGTTAGCACGGCCCACACCCTCAAATAAGGATTAATTGAATAACTTATAAACGTGAGGTGAAATAATAAATATTGTACGCGTATCTGTATAGAATTTAACTGTCGAGATTACCAGTTAGGTACATCACATCACATAGCATACACGTGCATTACGGTTTTTGTTGAAGTTTACTTGTTGTCGTGCTCTGACGATAAACATGGAAGGTCGAAGTGCGAAAGTATGCGTGCCTGCCGACTGCCTTTTGTTTAGTGCGCCTAGTTGCATAGACTGAGTTTGGTGTTTATTTCAATCCAGCATGCTTGTTTTAACTAATTTGTATTCAAAATCGCGCCGTCAAAGAATTTTTAAAGTAAAAGTTTCAGATTTATATATATATATATATATATATATATATATATATATATGTGTGTGTGTGTGTAGAGAAATCTTCAAAATTTTATGTTCATGACTTCATAGAAATTGTGCAGCAAACATCTTCAGACAATAGCAATGCAATGTTAATCACAAGGGCTGTGAGATGCATATCTGACTTCTCATGCCTAATAAAACTGTTTTGAAACTGTCAGCAGGTATGGCGTATAATATTTTAAATGTAATTTCGATTACAAAATATTACCGAATCCGATGCGGTTATCCACCATTGAACTTAACCAGAATATATATATATATATATATATATATATTTATTTATTTATTTTTCCCACAAACTATCAGGCTACAATTTCGTTTAGTAGATGTATATTTATTGTAAGGGACTCATTTTATTAATTATGTAGTATCTACTGCACTACTCTGCACCTCGCAAATGATTCGAAGATAAGATTTTAGTAGTGAATCATCATAAATCCTAGTGTGGAATTTTTTACATGATTCATTACTTTAATCATAACACATTGTATTCAAATTTTAAGATTTCTCACACAAATTGGAACAATTTTAGAATTCTGCTCATTTTTATTATTGAACTTTTATTGGATTCATAGAAGGAGAAATTCTGGCATTTTATTATGATTGAGAAGGCTTCTAAGTTATGTGTACTGCGAACTCAAAGTTTTTTACCACATTGTACCGTAATACAAAATGAAAGTAGAGTGATTTAAATCTCACGATTTACTAACATATATTAAAGGCTTTGTATGTGCATTATGCTTTAAATCAGATAATTACATTTCCAAGCCAATTCAAATCTGTCTTTTGTGGATTGGTAATTAGTATCTTTTATACTGCCATACGTTTTTCAGACGTTTCCTTGTAAAGTACTGAAATATTTTTTCATCATCTTTGTGGCCTCTTTTAATGACTTTATCTTTCTTTGAGGAATAACTGACGGATGATAGACCTTGACAATTAAGGTTTTTAATGAGTGTGGATTAGTAGAACTGAGCAGCTTCTTGTTTCCTCTCCTAGGTGGCTACTTGTACAGCATAACTATTATAAAATGTATAGAATGATGTCATGCTTACAGCGAAATGTGATAACTCTTCGATCAAGGCCAGAGTGTATGCATTTAATGGAGTAACAGTCGTTCAGAAATTGTTGCAATTCTCCATTTCGGTGAACTATAGCATATAATGACATGCATCATGTGGGTACAATGTACCGACTCGGAAACGATAATGATAGTAACATGTACCTTTTCGGTTCTATATTTTTGGTATCGGTTACTAGCACAATTTCCATAGTGTTAGTACAATTTACAGACTCGCAATATATGTTATATAAAGTGACAGCGTTGAAGTCGCATAGACGAGATTCTATATAATATTAGCTTCACTACTGCAGGTTTACACATTCAACTAGGAGATTGTACCGTCCTACTATCCGACATTCCTCACCCAAATATATAGTAGTTAAAGGGCATAATACCGGCTCCTACTGATCAGTCGCCAGTTAGCACGAAACGAATGTGCATGAGATTACACTTTTCATTCATACTGACTATGGTTTATCCTTCTAGTCAAAACTGGACTAATTTGATGCTAGGTTCGCAACACCTTATACATACTTGCATGTGTATTAATTCTCGGCGACAAACAGTATTTAATTGCTATATTTTGAATAAAATTTGCATGCTTAGCGCGAAATGTGATAACTGATATCGATCAAGGCCAGAGTGTATGGATTTACTTGAGTAACAGGTGTAGAGAAATAGATATAATACTCAATAAAGATGAACTACAGCATACAATAATATCCATCATGTTGGTACCATATTGTTATGGATTTGACCGCATTTTTCTTGTGCGGGACAATTGATAGCACTCTTAGGTCGGTAAAATCTTAAATTTTCATCATTTTCAGGTGATGTAATTTTTGGCCTCAATTGATGGGTTCTCACTTGTCCCTTCATTTTTAAGAATTCCATTAGCTGATTGTCTGAAAATGACGTAGGAACAAGATTTTGCATTGTTCTTTCACCAAATTTTCGAGACCGAATTTCCAGTCTCATCTTCAGGGTTGACACAATACGCACAGGAATAAAACACAACTTGAGGCAAATGTGGTATCCTCCTTCAAGACAGATATATTTATATTTATTTTAATTCCAAATGTATTTTTCTAATTGTCTTTCTAATTATCGGTCTTCATACCTAGTCTCTAATACTCAAATGTATACAAAAACTTATCATTGTCCCCCTCCGTGCACACAACCACCTATAAACATGTGTATTTTACTAAAGTGGCATTTTTATTGAATCACTATAAGCACAGCTAATGGATTGACATACATGCCTATCAATGATGTCTATATTTCAATTTCAATTCCGGACGCCTAGAAAGATCAACAATATTTTGATTTCAATATTGCAGTCATCCTCACATGCCCCCAGTTCACCTAATCCCATCCAGCTTTCAATCGGTTATAGATCGAGAGAGAGGTTAACAAAACTGTTGAAAAAATATACAGTATTATTATCCATTTGACGAGACCGAATACGGAGTCTACACTAACGAAATCGGCTCTCAACCAAATACACATTAATACTCATATCCTTTACAAATTAGTTTCTCCATTAAAATATCTGTAGATGCATATCTGGTGTGCACATTCAAATTTTGCCCGTGGATTCTGGCGTTTGTGATGGAATTAGCTTCGATTAAATTTTAGTAATTCACAAAGTGGGACTTCGTTCTCCAGAAATTATCGTTGACTCAATATCCAAGTATACAGTAGGAGACAACCAATTGTCCACACTGGCTTTTGGCCACAGCGATTTATCCATCATTAATACAATGGGTGAGAATGCCTCCGAAATGCATGGTGTCTGGAATTTAAGGTAAAAAGGTAAAACTAAAACCATGTATCATATTCGTACCCCAAAATATAGTGTAGTGCTCTGCCCATATATCTAACTTTGAGGGCAGACACCGATTCATTGAAACATTGAACATCGTGAGAAAGTTGGCTGAACAGAAGGAGAACATAACTGGTGTCAATAGATTAGTGATGTTATCCACTTTGACGTGGACATGAATGTGTACTATTTCAGAAATTTGTTTGTCGGTGACCCCCGATGGCACATCTCAATATCACAGATAGCCACGTTATTCCTAGCTGAAAATCAAGGTTGTTATCGATAAAAACGAGAAAAACAAATTCTTAAAGTCATCAATCACGAAAATTGTCATTCATTTGTCTGATCTTTGGTTTGCCCTACTGCAAGAAAATTTTGTTTTTAGTTTCCGAAACACTCCTGAAATAATTGTCTATACAAACATGGAAAAAAACTTTGAACAATTGAAGTGGACTCTACAAAAGGCCGCTTTAGAATTGCAACGGGAGTTAATATATCAAATAAACAGTGGACAAATTCATAGTGATATTTACACAACTATCCTTAACAAGCATGTGCCAATCTTCTTAACTGTCAAGGCTAAAATGCAAGAGTACTTTACAAAAGGGAAACACGATGAAATACTCATTAATTTGAAGGCCAACAGTAAAAATAAAATACAAAACTTGCACCAAAATATAGTTCAGTCGACTATGGATAAGGCTTCATACTCTCTACGGGTTTTTCAACAAAACGGTGAAATTAAGAATAAAAATATTCCTTTCTTAATTGAGATAGAGAGGATATATAGAGAAGAGGGCCGATCGTTGCAAAATAATCAACTAAAATCTAAACAGACAAAAGAAACGTTTAACGAGATTTGGAATATAACAAAAGCCAAATATATCATTGCCTTGCCATCAATGCCGAAGCTCAATATTCTCCATCAGATTCAGAAATGCTTGTTAACTCACTTTTAAGATTACAGTAATATAAACGAACTGGTCATTAATCCTCAGAAGAGCTACATTGCACTTTTAAATACATTAACAATGCGAATTTTTGACAATTTTGCTTATTTCTTTCAAATAGTGCAGGATAAGATAAGAAATAACGTGAAAAAATACGTTAAAATTTGAAGTTGCAAAATACAAGACTCACTGAAAACCTAATAGCTGAGGTACTACAAATAATCCATATTGCAGTCGAAAACCATAATAAAACCACCAAATCAAGAATGCTGACAAAAGATGAAGTTTTAAAAGAAACATGTTGCGCGACAGGGAATAAATTATTTACCTGATTTTCGGATTGCGTACCGAAATGTTTGAATCCACTGTCATCATGATTTTTCCAAATATTTCGACCTCTGGGTATGAAGATCTTTTTCAATGGCAAACACATCACCCACTAAGTTGACAATCATTATGTCAAGTGGAAATATTCGTTTAAACTGCCCTATTTATACTCGTTGTTAGATCTCATTGTGAAGAGTGTATACATGCAGACATCTACACAAACCAATTTAACATACACTTTCCTAGCATTTAAAAAAAACATTATGCTTAAGAGATCTAACAACAAGTAGAAATGGGGCAGTTTAAACTAATATTTCCACCTGACTTATTGGTTGTCAACTTAGTGGGTGATGTGTTTGCCATTGAATAATATCTCCATACCCGGAGGTCGAAATATTTGGAAATATCATGATGGTAGTGGATTCAAACATTTCGGTACGCAATCCGAAAATCAGGTAAATAAGATGACGTTGTTCCATTCTCGGTCTCTCTTCTTCGAATACATTACAACATTTCTAGAATCAAACAATCCATGGGATATTCTTAAACAAAAATACGATGCATATTTTTTTA
The DNA here is from genome assembly GCA_029291075.1 of Eudiplozoon nipponicum. Lineage (NCBI taxonomy): Eukaryota > Metazoa > Platyhelminthes > Monogenea > Mazocraeidea > Diplozoidae > Eudiplozoon > Eudiplozoon nipponicum. The sequence goes on along the minus strand of JAQBSW010001339.1, from coordinate 10,051 downwards.
AATTGTCGGCAGACCGTGCCTCTGCGGTTCAAACTTTTGTAGACTTTTTTGTTCAAACTATAAAACACGAGTTCTTCGAAGCTGTTATAACGTCAGTGAGTATTGCTGTTGCAAATGAAATGTAATGTATAGGGCCTGCGTTTTCAGGAAATCGCTCTGATCTCGAAAAGAACATACTTATCCAGTTTTTTCACAACGAGAATTTTGAGGCCTACCAGATATATATATACAAAACCCAAACTATACTTTAAGCAGATTATCAGGAGCCAGGTTACAAAAATTCTTTCCAGTTAGTTAAACCTGCATCGCATTCTGACAAAAAGTCAGGCTAGGCTAGTTATTCAATTCAGCATTGTATTTAAAAATGCATGCAATAGAAGAGCAACATCCACATGACCGATCTCCGTAAGTTTGCTGCTCAATTTATTTTAATACCGGGAACGAGATTTTGTTTCTTTTAACAATCAAGCGATTGTTGATGATCCACAGTACCTTTACATGTGTCTAGAATTGAAAATTAAAGTGTTGCCTAAAGAACATGAGTTCATAAATTCACCGCAGGAAACTGAGAAAATAATCTCGGCTGCAACTAATATACTGACAGAACTGCAACAGAGATGCTGGGAAAGATGTCCATTTTGTAGGGCCATTTGCAAAAACACGATAGAAGGTCATGAAACCGATCATAGTCTCCAGTTCCATCGGAGCAACGCACTTGCCGGTTGGCACTAGAGGCACACAACTAAATTTGGCGTCAACGTTTGTGGCACAAGTGTGAGTGACAATGATAAATTTTCTACATTCAGTTTGTGGTATAAGTATTATCCTTTCAAAGTGTACAGAAGGGCATGTCCACCTATTGACAAGTAGTCAACCATGCCGGACAACAGTAGTCATGGCTACTGGAAATGGTTTATCTGCAGGGTCCACAAAGTTCTAGAGAAACAAGTCGGTTATACTATTAGCGGAATTTATTTCTAAGTAAATTAATTACAATCTAGCGACTTTTGCACTGATAAAGAAAAGCCAGTCAGTGTTTTCTTCATATTAAGTTTCGCAGCTTAAAATAAATGCTAACCCTTTTGTACAGCAAAATTACCGTCTGATTCACGTACTGACGCGTCTCCACTTTCAATGAGCATCATCAAATTACGACGCCAATCTGACTAGAGACGATCAAAACGCAATAAATGTATATGGAAAGCTGGGTATTAGGTTCAAGTAGAACCAAAAGAATAAATGAAATTCGGCGTGATTGATATAATTGTATACTTTAAGTTTTAGTACGATGTACTAGGAAATCTGTGAATGGAGTTGCAATTTGTGTGTATTAGCAATTGAGACTGAGTCCGTGATCTGATAGGTGTGACAGGACATTTTGCAGATGTTTGGTATGAGAGTCTTTTCTGGACTTGACACTTTTATTTAATCAGGTTATGATATACGGTAATCGGCGTCATCATGAATATCTTTTAAATTTCTGCGCTGTGCGTGCTTCAGATAATGCATATCTGCGATTTGCGTTCACGGGTTGACGCTTTGCAAGACAACATTCGTAACGATCCTATTAATCCTCATTTCCAGGTACGCATTGAGATTTTCTTATTAGTTGCACTGTGCGGATTCATTCCTTTCATAGAAAAGCTTCAACATCGTTTATGTTAGCCAATAGAAATGAGGAACAATCTAATCCTTGTTGACTGACGACGTTTCGATTTCTATATTTGGGAATCATCATCAGACCTCTAATCACTCATACAGAGTATAATGCTCGCAATAGCAGATTTAAGCAGAAGAACACAAACTCTAAGCGTACTAAGAAATGAGGATCAATTGGATCATTTCATAACTGATAAAGCAAAGCGAAAACAGGCCAACGCAAATGGCGGCGATTGAGCATCATTTTTTTTACAGACCATCAGTCCACCATTTATTAACCAAATACATAGTTTCAAGTTTGGACCGACCGACTGTCCACCATTTATTGTTCATATACTTTGCTTGGACATTGTACTGTTTAAAGGTGCACTATATATACATTAAAAACCCTACTTTAAATTTTACCCTCCAATTGTCCACTAGGTATTGATCAAATAATTTGTTAGGAGATATTGCCCTCCAACTGTCCACCATTTACTAACAAAATAAAATTTAAGCAGACTGTTCCGAAAACTGTCCAAAATTTTCTTATCTTATACTTTGTTCAAAGATTTTACTGGCAAACTTTCCCGAATAAACTGATCAAGTGCATTGTTATGAGTTTATGCAGACCAACTGTCCACCAATTATTGATCAAAAAGGTGGCGTGGAGATTGTACAGTCCAATTGTTCAGATATTATTGACCAAATATTTTACAGTAATATATGTTTGTTGCGGAGAAATAATATATATGCAAATATGTATTAGGTGTTGCAAACCTAGTAACAAATTATTTCAGTTGTGACCAGAAGGATAAATCAAAGACAGCATGAACGGAAAGTATAATCTCATGCACATTCCTTTCGTGCTTACTGGCGACTCATCAGAAATATGCTTCATCGATAAATGTTGGACAGTTGTTTGGAACAAATGCTTAACAATGTATTTTGTTAACAAATTATGGAGAGTTGGAAAGTACAATCTCCTAGATATATATTTTATGAACAAATTTTGAAGGTCGTTGTGAATAATCTCCTGACAATATATTTGATAAATATATTTTCGACTGTTTTCTGGAACAAATCTTCTAACAATGTATTTCATCAATATATATTTCGGCATAAACTTCACACAATGTATTTGATCAACAAATGATGGAAAGGTGTTTGGTTTGACTTTCTAACAATGTATTTGACGAACGATTATTAAACTGTTGTTTGGTACAATTCTCTAGAAATTATTTGATCAAAAGATAGTTTACATTTGGTCGCTATTGTAAGTGAATAAATTGTAAATCAGAATGACCATCGCACGTGTAAAATTTCAGCTCACACCACTCACGTTTTACTCAGGATAAGCTTGTTTAATTACCGTTCCTGCCATATCATTGAAAGGCGCACTCTCCATATGTGCATGTGTATGTGCATATATAACTAAAACATTCAGTTAAATATTGGTAATGCACACGTATATACATCTTATAGAAACCGCAGTCAAAAATCCTTTATTTAGCCTTTGCGCGCGTCCAACTAATTATTTATTCTTAGCAGTTGAAATAATGTATATCGAGAATGATCTCCATAGTTAAGATTATGAAAAGACACAGAAAATCCTATTTAGCATATTAAGAAACTTTATTAAGATGTCAAATAAAACAAGTGATGGTTAGACAAGAAACTGTTTTAATTTTTAAAGGAAGAATAATCAGTATATGAATAGGTGGAAGCCATTTAGTAAACATTCAAATCACTAAGATATTTGAAATCAAACGAAAAGTTAGAGGCGAAATTTAGAAAGATATTTCCTCAAAAATTGTTTAGACATTAATTAAATAATAAGTCCACTAATAAGTCAGTCTTGATCCGATGTTCTTAATCTTCCACTGGAGCTAACTTCTGGTTCTTATTCCTGCAATCTTCTTTTCTTGTCGTTAGCTGTTTCATTCATAATATAATTGCTAATCTTAAATTTGATGGATCCCCTAATCAATCTCGTTATCCTATTAAGACTACATATTGCACAGTACCTGCAATTATCCCATTTAATAGGGTGTCCGGTCTCCACTATATGACGGACAAGATCACATTTAGCAACACCTCCATAATAACATGAAATTTTATGTTCGACTCTTCTTTCTTTGATTGGACGTACATGAGAATAAAATAATTGCATGGGATTTCACACACTTTTAATATTTATAAGGGTTGAATCATCTTTTTGATTAGGTAGGCTGGTGCCCAGCCTAAGCGACTTTTTGAAAACGGTTCTTATAGTGTATTATAAATCTATTGATTTTCCGACAAAAAGTCTATAATTTATTGATCAAACACGTCGTTAGAAGATTGAACCGTCCACCTGTCCACCATTTATTGATTAAATGCATTGCTAAAGGAACGTACTGACATACTGTCAAACACAAACTGATCGAAAACATTTTAGAAGATTGTGCTAAAATTTACCCATTTATTGATCGAATAAATTGATATAAAATATTTCCGATACAATGTCCACCATTTGCTGATCAAATAGGTTGACAAAAGATTGGAACGTCTAACTGTCCACCATTTATTTTTTAAATGCATTGCTAGATGAATAAAATGACCAACTGTCAAATACGTACTGATCGAACAAATTTTAGAAGATTGTGTTGTCCAAACTCCATCATTTATTGATAAAATAAATTGTTAAGAGATTGCTCCGATACAATGTCCACTATTAACTGATTAATACGACTTTCAATGATTATAAGATCCAACTGTCCACGACTTATTTAGTAAATGCAGTGCTAGAGGAATGAAATATCCAACTGTCAACCACGTTCTGATCGAAAACACTTTAGAAAATTCTGCAGGCCAAATTCCACCATTTACTAAACAAATATATTGTAAAATGATTTTTAAGACACAATGTCCACCATTTATTGATCAAATACATCGTTAGATGTTTGGACCGTCCATATGTCCACTATTATTTGATTACAAGCATTGCTAAAAGAACGTACTGACCAACCGTCAAATACATAGTGATCAAAATTACTTTAGAAAATAGTGCTGGCCAACCTCCACCATTTATTGATCAAATAAATTGTTAAAAGATTTTTCCGACACAATGTCCACCATATATTGATAAATTAAGTCGACAGAAGATTGTAACGTCGAACTGTAGACATTTTATGCATTAAATGCATTGATAGAAAAATGAACTGACCAACTGTAAACCACGTACTGATGGACCACATTTTATAAAATTGTGCTCTTCAACGTCCACCATTTATTGATCAAATACATCTTTCGAGGATTATATAATCCAATTGTCCACGTTTATTTAGTAAATGCATTGATAGAAGAATGAAATGTCCAACTGTTAACCACGTACTGATCTAAAATAGTTTAGAAAATTCTGCAGTCCAACTTCCACCATATACTAATCTATTATATTGTTAAATGTCTTTTCAGAAACAATGTCTACCACTTATTGATCAAATACGTCATTAGTAGATTGAACCGTCCATCTGTCCACCATTTATTGATTAAAAGCACTGCTAAAATGACGTACTGACCAACTGTCAACTACATACTGATCAAAATAATGTTAGAAGATTGTGTTGCCCAACCTCCACCATTTATTGGTCAAACAAATTGCTAAAAGATTGCTCCGACACAATTCCTACCATTTATTGTTCTAATCTATCGAAATAAGATTGTAAAGTACAGCTGTCCACCATTTATTGATTAAATGCATTCATAGAAGAATGTACTGACAAAGTGTCAACCACATACTTGTTGAAAACAAATTAGAAGATTTGCTCTCCAACTTCCACCATTTATTGGTCAAATAAATTGTTAAAAGTTGGTTCCGACACAATGTCCACCATTTATTGATCAAATACGTCGATAGAAGGTTGTACTGCGCAACTTTCTACAACCACATACTGATCGAAAACATTTTAGACGATTGTGCTTTGGTAGAAGGATGAAATAATGAACCGTCAACCAAGTACTGATCGAAAATATTTTAGAAGAGGTTGCTGTCCAACTTCCACCATTTACTGATCAAATAAATTGTTCAAAGATTGTTCCAACACAATCTCCACCATTTATTGTTTAAATCTATCGGTAGAAGATTGTACCGTTCAATTGTCCACCATTTATTAAATAAAGGCATGGCTAGATGAATGTACAGACGAAGTGTAAACCTCATACTGGTCGAAAATATTTGAAACGTTTTGCTGTCAAACTTCCACCATTTGTTGGACAAATATATTGTTAAATGTTAGGTTTATAATGGCTCCGACTTTGTTGAATACCGAATTTGAGAAAATTATTGCGGCCCTTCAAAATTCCATAAAGGAACTAAAGGAGGAGAACATCGCAGTTAAAAATAAGATGTCTGAACTGGAGTCGAATGTCAGTAAACATGCAGAAAAATTAGAGTTAGCGGAAAGGAAAAATGAATACAAGGCCGGTTGTGATAAAACTATCAAAGAGGCCGACAAACAAACAAGTGGAAGATATCAATAAGAAGAAAGAAGAATGTAATAACTTCCACAATATATTCATCTGCAGAGACAAGACCTTTCTCCAAAGGAAATTGTCAGCAGCGAAGAAGTTGAAGAAGAATTTAGATAATGGATCAAGTAATCCAAAACAAGGTACTATAAAGGATGTGTCAGTTGATTCTAAAATCACAAATGACGGAGTATCAGTAGATTCTAAAATCATAAAAAACGGAGTAGCACTAATGAATGTGGTGGACAGCAGACAGCTACGCACTATAGCTACAATACCCAACAAACGAATTATAAGGAAACCAAAAAAGTTAAACCAGTAACTATCGGAAACTGTAAAGATGAGTTTTGTTGTACATATTCTTTATTTTATGCTAATTGTAGAAGTGTTAAGAATAAAACTTTTTTGCTGCGTGATTTTATAATAAGTAACAATTTTGACTTTATAATTTTAACTGAAACCTGGCTGAACAAAGATATTGAAAACTATGAATTTGACATTCCCCATTATTCTCTATTTAGGAAAGACAGATCCTTGGATAAAAGAGGTGGAGGAGTGCTTATTTATAGTAAATCGATATTAAATGCGATAGTGCTACATACTAGTGAATATTATACTGTCATTGATTTTTTAACGATACAGATTGATAACCTGATTTTAACTGCGGTTTACAGACCGCCGTATGCTAATATATATGATGATCAAATGTTTACCAATTCTTTTCAATCTATTTTGGACTGCCATGGTAATATTGTTGTGGTGGGAGATTTTAATAGGCTGCATGACTGTGAAATAATCAATCTTTTTTCTAACCATGATCTTAAGCAGATTATAAAGGAACCAACTAGAGGTTCGGAATGCTTAGATCATGTATATTTAGAAGTTGAAGCGTTGAACTCACACAGTTATGATGTAGTAAATTACTTCAAAGAATTGGATCATAAACAAATCATTTTACAATGGAACCTTTCGAGTAGCAAAGCACAGAAACCTAATTTTGAAAGTGCGCACGTGCAATGTTCCAGAATCAACTGGAATCTTTTTAGAGAATTAAGCTTATCTATTGATTATGAATGTTTTTTTATCATGAATAATGACGAATTTGTTTCTTCTGTTTCATTGTTATTATCTGATATGTTTAGGGCGTCTACATTTACGGATGTTATACCCAAGAGATTCAATAGGAAGTTATGTAAGCTAAGAATCAAACGAGATAATATAATGAAATGTAGTCTTATCAATAGTATTAAAAAAATGAGGTTAGAATTGATTGATAAAGAAATTAATTCATCACTGCTGATAATCCGTCAAAGATCTGAGAGAATTATTTTGGCCAAACTGAAAAGCAATCCTAGACTAGGATACAAACTACTCACAGACTACAGTAAATATAAGGAAAAATTAAAGCTTATATTACCTGTGGGTAAAACTGAGTATGAATTTCTCTGTGAATTGGATGAAGTATTTGGCAAATTGTTATGTAATCCACATAACGAAAGCAATTTCATTGATCTACCTGATCCTTCGGGAAACCAGGATCTAGGACTTGTTATTGACAGTGATGCATTGATAGAATTAATGTTAAAAATAAAATCAAAAAAACAAAAAGATCACCTTGGTATATCGATTGATAACCTACTTCAATTACCTTTAAATTTTATGAATGCGCTCTGCAATTTTATAAATAGAATTTTGAAGGATGGGAAATTACCAATTGATATATTAACGATAGTAGCTAAACCATTGCCAAAAGTAAGTAAGCCACAGTGCGCCAGTGATTATAGATTAATCTCTATTATCCCTTCGTTTTTGAAGATAATAGAACGATTGATACTAGATCATTTAGAACGTATGTTGCCGGCTGATTTTGATATGTGCCAACACGGCTTTACAAAAGACAGGTCGACAACTACTAATATTCTCTCTATGTGGAAACATGTAATTACATTAGATGAGAAAAAGTTAGATGCATTAATTGTATTTATAGATATCTCAAAAGCTTTTGACTCTATATCATTTGATGCTATTTTGAATGCGATTAGTTTGTTGAATATTGATCCGAATATTTTTAGATTACTTAAATACTATCTATATAATCGACGAATGAGTATTCAAGTAAACGATTTGATATCAAAATCGAAACGAGTAACGAGTGGAGTTCCACAGGGATCAAGCTTGGGGCCCATTTTATTTAAAATTGTATTTGCACATTTGGAAACTAAGATCCTTAACGGTCGAGTTTGCAAATTCGCTGATGATTTAAAAATAATCTTCCCAATTGATCCAAAAAATGTTGAATTCTCCAAAAATAATGTGACACTAGATTTGTATGATTTAAGTAGATACTTGTTAACACTAGGGCTGAGAATAAACAGTAAAAAGACGAGAGCTTTGAAAATAGGTAACAGAACTGATTTCAATTATGTTTATTTTCATGATGCTGAGATTAATGATGTTTTTGAGATTAAACTTATGCAAGAAATTAAGGATTTAGGTATAACTATTCATTGTACGGCTTCTGCTGAGAGACATATTGAAAGGATAGTAGGCAGTGCCAAGAACAGATGGGCACTAATAAATAGAAATATTTTATCGAGTGAAATAAAATATAAAATGTTTATAATATGGATTAGACCGATATTAGAATATGCTGCTGCTACTTGGAATCCTTTAACAAAGGGTTTGTCTAATAAGATAGAAGCTGTACAAAGAAAAGTTGTGAAACAAATAAGTCCTATCTCCTGCACTATATATGCCACTAGATTACAGTTTGTATCACAGCATCCTTTATGGTTTCGGAGGATGTGCTATTGCATAAAAGTTTTCCATTTGAACCAGTGGACTGGTGCCTATATGAATCCAATAAGAAAGAGTCATGAAGTTGGAACTAGATCTGGTCAATTTGCAATATCTCCACCATTGGTAGGGAATGTTGCGAGCAAGCTATTCTCTTTTTCAAAAATTTTCAAAATTTACAATCAATTGCCAAAGTGGCTTAGAGAAACGCCTCCATCTAAAATGTCTCTTAAATTTTTATCTACCGAACTAGAAAAAGTGTTCAATCCTGCTGATATTTTTAATTTTGATTATGATAATACTTTCTCGTGGTTAAATAAAAGACAGGATTAATTGTTTTTCAGCAGCATAACTTCTCGAGATTCTATCTTCAAGTTTTGTACTATTAATACTGAAACGTTGTGCATTACATAGTATGTTAAACAACAATACATACAATCAATTATTAGTCATGGTTCCCTTTTTTGCATAATGTTACACTCGAATAATACATTAAATTTTTCTATTTTTGATGATGAATCTATCTCTCTTTATAACCGAACTTTCTGATGCTGATAAATTGTACAGTACAACTAATTGCACATATTTATGTGATGTGATATGTTTTTATATTGTACATTTTCTATTTTTATTATTTGATGGAACATGTAAGGTTTGAATCCAAATAAAGATTTCCTATTCTATTTTATTCAAGTCAAACCACCAATGGTGGGAATGTTGCGAGCAAGCTACTCTCTTTTTTAAAAATTTACAAAATTTACAATCAATTGCTAAAGGGGCTTAGAGAAACGCCTCCAACTAAAATGTCTTTTAAATTTTTATCTACCGAACTAGAAAAAGTGTTCAATCCTGCTGATATTTTTAATTTTGATTATGATAATACATTCTCATGGTTAAATAAAAGACAGGATTAATTGTGTTTCAGCAACATAATTTCTCGAGAATCTATCTTCAAATTGTGTATTATTAAAACTGAAAGGTTATGCATTATATCATCTTGTTAATCAACAATGCATACAATCAATAATTAGTCATGGTTACCTTTTTTCTTACAAACTGTTATACTCGAATTATATCTTAAATTTTTCTAATTTTGATGAAGAATCTA